>VZTR01022001.1:465261-493035 GCA_013400775.1 Chaetops frenatus | reverse complement strand
TTTCCTAGATAGGCTCTACACCACGCTGTGTCATTTTTCCTAAATGGCAAACCACAGTTCTTTTACAGCTGGCTTGTAGCAGGGGGAGTATTTTGTCTGAGTCACCAGAGCCATCTGGTCTAGGCAAATATTTTAGTGAATGATCTCTCTTTTTTACTTAGACTGCTTTTATTCTTCTGTTTATATTAAGACAAAGGCAGGGTGGTCTCTCACTGACTTGCTCACCCTCCCTCCACGAGCTGGCATTAAACCATGGCCTCACCCAGCTTCAACACCACCAAACATTACAGTGTCCGTGGGCAGATTTTCAAGCTGTGTTTGAACTATGAATTCAAGTTTTAAAATAAACGGTTTTTGCTTCCTGGGCTTTTGCAAACAATTCTCTTCAGTTCCCTGCAGATTGCTCAGGGTGTAAGTACATCATGTAGAGGTGGGGGTCCTCAAAAGATTGCCCTGTGTGTGCTTCCTGCAGCACTTGGATATGACTCAAGGTTCACAACCAGTGTTTCCTCAAAACAGCAAGTTCCTTCCCTCATTGCAAGGGGGTTTGGGTGGCTTCAGCTTTATCTCCTTCCCTTGGCTCCCAAATGCTGTTTGCTGGTGCTGGTTCATGGTGGTGTTAGATACTGGGTCTTCACCACCAGCCCTGCCATTCTCACACAACAAATACTCGATGTGATATCTTAAAGAAGAGGACTGCAATTTGATATTGGCTTTAGCATTTATATATTAGTTTTTGCATTAATCATAAGTATTCAGATATAATATCATGTATGCCTTTATTTAGCTGTTTGTTGGTGTAACAAAATCTGTACATTTAAGTATGTACTGCCTAGCTTATAGAAATAGTAGTAGGGTGACTATACCATATTACAGACCTTAGCTGAACACTAGGTGTTAAAATACCTTTATGTAGTGGAACAAATGGTGTAAAGTAATTATGTTGTTCTCCCTTTCCCTTGGCTGAATCCTCCAAGTGATAAGATAACTGTGACACAAACCAGAACACCGGAGGACAATTAGTGAATACCATGTTAAATTTAAGGAGGACATACTAAATCCTTATCAGAGGATGTGAGACAGCAAGAAGAAATAAAATATATTGACCTGACACACAGGATATCATGCAGATAAACCAGAGTGTAAAAAAAAAAACCAAACAAAGAAGTTCCTAAAACACCAGGAAGTTCACAAGAATGTTTGAATAGTCTATGAAACACATGAATATGCATATACCTCAGCGATGTAACTGTACAAAAATAACATTGTCCGTATATACCAGTGTGTTCTTTGGCTGTTTGCCAGGAGCACGGCAGCGCTGGACTTTTGTCTCTTATTTTATCCCTTACTAAACTTTACCAAATATTCTTTATAGTGAACTCTGTTTCTCACATGATATAAATATTTGGTCTACCTTCCACGGTAGCAGCATAAGAAAACCACAGAGCTAGAGTTAGTTGGAAATAACATTTCTTCTGGACAGCAACAGACCGGCTGCAGGAAAAGCAGCCGTCCCAGAGACTGCTGCATTTATTGAGTTAGCGGTGCTGGAGTCACCCCGTGTGCTAATGCCATGTGGGTGCAGCAGGAACAGAGAGCACAGACTTGCAGCTGAAGACCCCACAGTGACATGGTCCCAGTGGAGACACCACTGCTGCTGTCTTGCTGCTGTCTTGCTCACTCAGCCTTTGTGAGCTGAGCACACAGACCCAGCCAGGGGCCTCTCTCCCTGCTTGCACAGCAGCCACCAGACCCCGGCACACGGAGATGGGAGGCTCCTGGGAGGGGGCCAGAGAAAATGCTGCTTTTATTTTCATGGGCCGGTGTCTGCCCTCGGTTTTATCTCTGCTCAAAGCCAGCTCTGCACACAGGGCTTTGGATTGCCCTTCCTGCAGCACAGCCTGCGCTTAAAAGCTGAGATGTGTGCGTGTGTGCACCTGCTGAGGGGTGGGAAGGTTGGACTGTCAGCTGTGCTTTGCACCCATGGGTGAGTGACACGGCTCTGGTGGCCCTCCTGGACAGGCCCTGAGCCCAGGCCAGCTCTCCCTGAGGTCCCTCTCCCTCCCCGTCAGCCAGCAAGGCAAAGCAGCGTGACAAGGTCAGACGTGGGTGATCTCCCAGATGACTCATTAGCAAACAATTTTCTGCAATGGACTGAAACAAGACAGCTGAGTCACAGCCTCTGTATGGCGGTATCAGGGCTTTTACACACCACTGGGTGAAGTCTGTCTATCTGTCCCCATGCACATGCACGGAAGGTCCTCAGCAGATGCAAGGCTGGAAGATGTCTGAAGAAGGATCCTGTATGTCCTCCTTAGAGCTGGCTTGTGTTTGGTGCATGTCTGGCCTCGAGATGCCAGCTCATTACATGCCAGAAAATAATTAATGTATGTGCACCACCCATCCCCCTGCCAGGAGGACCCAGCAGGAGCCAAAGCATTACTGAGTGCACCAGTTTTGCAGCACATCTTGCTCAGTTTGGTAGTTGCAAGGGGTCCCTTGGGTTTGAATGGGATTTGCCCCCCCTTACTGGGTGTTTTGGGCCAGGTCCACTGTGCTTGCCTATGATCTAACCTGAATAATATTTGGAGTGGACATCAGGATAGAGCTGCTTGTGGCTTAGCTTGCAGCAGCACCCAGTCAGTGTAGGCTGTGGATTCAGGCAGCTCTGACACCACCGTGGGAATGTACTCACATAAGTGTGTACTGTACTACGTGAAAAGCATCACTGGCTTGCCTGGGTCTCCAGGAGACTGATAACCTCTGGGCACACAGTTTGAGAACCACTGAATTAAGAGAAAGCTTTGGATTGGGCTGCATTATCTTTCACAATTCTGTGCTGATTTTATTAGTCTTTCTGGAAGTTGCTCAATAGCATTTCCCTCTCCCAGCAACACCAGGGTGCCTCCAGGAGTGTCACACCTGATGCTTGATGCTGCTCTCAGAAGCATGACCCCTAAATCTTGACTGCAGTGTCAAAAAGTGATGAAACTACAGCCGAGCCTCAGAGCTTGGGTTCTTTATGCTGCACGTACACTGCAAGCGTTTCACTCAGGAGAAGCCCCACCTGCACCACCACTTCCTCCGCAGGGCTCCTGTAAATATTTGCATTGTCCCCAAATGCTGTAGCTGAACTCTGCCCATACCAGCCAGCCAAAGTCTTTTCATGTTCAGGCAGAGGTTCAGCCTGGATCACCTCACTGGCTGGAACAAGTCTGGGGAATAGGGATGAGGGTGAAGTTAACTGGTCCACATGATTATGAGTGGTGCCAGTTTAACAACTCTCAAGAGCTTGAGCCACATCGGTGAGACCTGAGAAATACCCAGCATCTCCCCAGGCTTATTTATGGCAATTTAAACTGACTCTGATAAAACTTCGATGAGCCAGGTGGGAAGGCGTGTCATTGTCCCCCTCCCTCCAGTGCTCTGGGCAATGGGAGGTGGTTTACTTTTGCTGGCTAGTTATAAAAAGGAAAAAAAAAAAAAGCTGCCCCAAATTTAGATGTCTTTTGGGAAACACTTTGATTGGCAAAGGGAAGCCATTGGAAGCACTCTTAAAGTCAAACATTTTGGGGAGTGAGAGCCCTCTGCAGGGACAGACCCAGGAACTGGGTTAAACATCTTCAATAAGATACATCTCCAGGCAGGCCAGTAGCAAACTACGGAACAGGTAAAGTAATAAAACAATAACAATTAGTTAATTGGGATTATGCCTTTCAGTAACACAGTTACTGAATTAATAGAACCCATTGGGTTTGATTTTGTTAGACCATGAAAATACTCCCTGCTCCAGGTAGCAGATGTGGTTCTTCAGCCCATGTCAATTGAATTAATCTTGCAGAGCGCAGGAAAGCAGGAAAGCTTTCCAGAAAAGCACTCACAGACCTCTTTTAGACCTGACCTGGGAGAAAAATGTGGGGCCAGGAGCATGAGCCAGGGAGCAGGGAAAAGCAAGTGGCATTGTCCTTCACCCTAAGTGGCTCAGGCAGGAGATTAGTCCTGCTCTACAAGATGCCAAACCTTGCCAGTGCTCCCACAGACACCTGGAAAATTGGGATGAGGCTTGGAGCAGGGGCTGGCAGGAGTGGGGGTGGCAGCACCCTGCAGGAGTTGGGATTCACAGCCACTACAGCTCTGCAGCCCCAGCCTTTGAAGGCATAAACCGTCCTTCAGCATTACTGAAATCCCACCGGGGATTGTTCCCCCTTTCCCCTTCCCTATTCCCCTTTTTTTCCACTTGGGCAGATACCTCCACTGTGCAGCAGGGGATCTTCCCCTCCCTCCCAGTTTAATCTTCTTCATCACTGGTGTTTTCCCAGAGCTGCTGTACCCAGCCCCGGTGCTTTTGGAAGAAGAAAGCAAAGCACATCAGAAATGGGTGGCAGCCCATTTCACACCCCATGAGGGTCTGAGCCCTGGGGGGCAGTGGGGCAGCTGCTGGCTTCAGCCTTTGCCTCCCTGTGCTCTGCATGCTTCTATAAGGAAAACACTGAGGTTGAGAATTTTCAAACATTTCAGAAGGATTAGCAGGTCTAACTCCTATTAAAATCAACAGGAACTAGACATGCAGCCAGCTGGGGGAAGAAGAAAAGGAAAAGAACATTAAACACCCAGCTAAAGCTGTAGTGATGAATCAACCATACTCCAGCCCCCAAAGGATGAATCAAGTATATCTCTAATCCACACTTTTCAGACAACTAAATTTTGCCTTAAAAGTCCATGAGTTATGAATACACTGGGGTTTTTTTTCAGTAACATGCAAAGCAAGGGAATAATTCTATTACACATAGATACATAGGAATCTTTTCCATTGGCCATTAAAGGACCTCCTCGTAAAAAGATCTCTTCTGACTGTCATTTAATTATACCAATGATCTGGAGATTTAGAAGCAAGGGGCCAGGCCAGGCCAATTTCTCATGTGGTGAAACTCCACTAAGAACAAGTGCATTTAGGGCAGGGCAGCAAAAGCATCCCTCCCAGGAAGAACAGGAGTAAGATATGCCTGGGAGAATTAAATCCCTCTGGGGGCTTCCTGGTGTGCTGCCTTCTGCCAACATGGCTGGGGCTTTTCCGTCAATCCTGCCATCTCCTTTATGGTGCCTGTTGAAAAGACCCCACAGCTAGTGAAGGACCAGCAGCTCACTGTCAGACAATGAGATGTTCAGGCCATAAATCCAGGGCTCCTGACAGAGGGCTGGATTTCTGTCACTCTGCTTTCACACAGGGGTGCTCCTGACCCCTGGCAAAGTGATTCATGGGCTCTGGGTGAAGCCAGCTCTGCCTTCCCGTGCTGATCACAGATCTCTGGCTGGAGGGTGTGGGCCAAAACTGCCCTCTGAGCAACAGGGACACCAGGAGAGATGACAGGAAAGATGAGCACCAGCGTGCTGTTGCCACCCTGTCACGCCACCACGACCTGCTTTACATGTGCTGGGAGGTTGGCACAGTTAAATCTCATTACCTAAAAGCAGCGTGAGCACAGTAAGACACTGCAGAGCTCCCCATCCCTCCTGCTGCATACAACTGCTGGAGATCCTGGGAGAAAAACCCTCTTCCCCAGGCTTCTTCTAGGTACAACAGTATTTCCCTTCCAAGGGAAGGCTAGCACTGAGAATATTTGTATTTGGTTTTCCTTTTCCCAACTCTATCTGAATAAAAGAGAAGTGCTGAAAGTTTGCAGGCAAATTTTCTCTCACCTGATATTTTAAATCTCATGGTGTGCCATCAGAACAGGCTATGTATTGACCATTTATAGCATAGAAAGCTCAAGAAAGTACAAGTGAGACATATTAGTGACAAAAGCCCTTCTAGTTAGCTAAGGGAGAAATTAGGATCAGAAATAGTGGAGCACTTTGGTTTAAGATTTTACATCTATGAGCATCACTGACACTGAGGGTTGCTCTCTGTGCCTTGCAGTATCAGACTTTTAATTATATTGTCCTTATGACGAGCAATTAAGTGCCAGCCCAAGTGTCTCCTCAAATCCATCTAAATGAAGAGGAAGCTGATGATATACAGTAAAGGGGAGGAGGAGGAGGAGGATGATTCCTGCACCAAATAGCTCATGGTGCCCAGCTTTATTTAGTTAATTGTTTTTTAAAAATAACACAGATTCGAAGCTTCCCTTCAGTGCAAGCATTTCAACACCAACCACCCTGGAGGATCTGGCTGGTCAGGAATGAGCCACAGGTGCAGGCTCCTGCCTCAAGGGTCTTGTCCAACCCAGCCCCTGTGCAGCTGATGGGAAACCCACGAGCTGTGAGGATGCTCACACATTTGAGCCCTAGGGCTTGCAGGCTGAAAGAGTGCCCATTTTTTGCCCTAAAACAGTTGGTTTAATTGAAGGACTTCTTCATAACCCTGCCAGTCACATGTCCTGAGACCTCTGAGCTGATAACCAATGCTATTTCCCAAATCCACCGGGTTGGGACAGCCTGGTGGGTCATCCTCTGTTTCACTCTGCTTTCACCCAAACCAAGAAGCTCCTCACTGCCATTTGTCAGACTCCAATCAGCCTGAAAGCGTTTCTTAGTTCTCTGGGGTGCAAGAGCTTGGCTTTGGCAAGCTGGCTCAAAGCATTCACCAAATGGTGAAAGAAATGACAGAAAAGCTCCAGTCCGTGGCTGAAGAGGTGGGGTTTACCAACCCACAGCAGTGGAGGAGCCCGGAGCACACCCAAGCCTTCCCCCCACAAACCTGGCAGCACCTGCAGCCCAGGGCTTCCTCTGAGGACACCAGGACCAGCACAAACACAGGGTTCCTTTTGTTTGTACAGACAGTCCCTGTGATTGCCAGCTGGACTAATGTGGAGAGGAAGGCATTAACCTCCCCAGGTACCTGCAGCAGCCCTTCTTTTTGCACATCTCAGTTCTGTTGGCAAAAAAGCCCCTGAGGATCCAATTTGCCCTATGGGGAAAAAAACCCAAAAAACCAAAAAAACCCCCAAACACCCAAACTGTTAATCATAAATATGCCATAATAAGCAATTTAAAAAAGGAAAAAATATACAATATAGACACATGCGTATAAAATATGCTTCATAATTGAGACTTCTCCAGTGCTCATTAGTTGCTGAATATAGATGTTGTGGGCTGCTGTACCCACTCAGAGCCACCAGCTTTGCTGCTGCCTACTTCACCAACTGATTTCTCCAGGTGGGATGTGCAAATAAGGCCAATTCCTGGCACAGGCATCTGAGGACACAAGAAGAGTATTTGAGGGGGTCAAGGTCCGAGGGAGAAGCCCCACTGCTTAGAAATGGGAATGATCTTCTTCCCCCATGATGCAGCAAGCACAGCAAGATGAAGGCATTTCCTGGATGCAAGTCTCTGGTTCATCTTCTCTGTTGATGCCAAAAAAAAAAAAACAACCCCAAAAAACCCCACAACAAAAAACAAACAAACAAAAAACCCCCACCCTAGATACTTAGAGTAACACACACAACCCACAAAAAAAAACCAAAAAAAAAACAAAAACAACAAAAAAAAAAAAAAAAAAAAAAACCCCCCCCCGAACAACTTAGAGTAACACACCCACCCCACAAAAAAAAACCAAAAAAAAAACAAAAACAACAAAAAAAAAAAAAAAAACAAAAACAAACAAAAAAACAAACAAACAAAAAAAAAATAAAAAAAAAAAAAAAAAAAAAAAGCTCTTTTTTTTTTTTTTTCCAGCAGGAGAGATGAAGATGGTAGGGGATGAAACTAGAGGTTTGTACTTTTCAAGGGGTGATGTGCAGCAGCCTGTGCCTGTCCCCTCTCTCCAAGAAAACCAGCTTGTGGTGCAGGGACCAGAGGAGCTCAGGCAGGAGCTTGAGCAGGGCTGCACAAATGCAAAACTGTATAAATACTGTTGTGTTCACAGCTGCCACCATCTTGAGCATCAGTGCCCAGGGAACAATTAGATGATTTTAAATTACTGGTAAGGATGGACTAAGTATATACAGCCATGCAAAAAGCAGCAAAATATGCGAAGGTCAGAACTGAAAAAAAATTTCTGTTTTGACTTACAAATGAGAGGTTTTTACTGCTTTTTGGGAAGCTTTTCTGCACAGGCAGTGCCACCATTTTGACTTTTGCTTCAGGGTGAAATGGGGCCAAACAAACACCAGAAAATGATGTCAACTGACAAAAGCTGAGTTTTTTAGCAGCTTCATTTCTGCAGATGCCCAAGCTGTTTGTTTCTTAGGAGTTTTAGTGGGGGGTGGGTTTACTCTGGCTCCCCCCTGGCCCCTGAGCTGTGCAGAGGAGCGGGGCCATGCACATCCATACCCTGGCTCGGGGAGAAGAGCTGGCCCTGTCGGGTGAGCGGCCTGACTGCAGCCCCTCGTGCTGCACTAGGGCTGCTGAGGGGAGGGCAAAGCACGGGGCCCTGCCCTGTGTCCCCAGGGCAGGTGACAAGTGGCCTCAGGAAGGGAATGCCGTCGAGAAGGATGTGCTCCCTCCTGCAAACACAGCCAAGGGTGCACTCCCACCAGGGACATCTGGCAGTGAAATTTCTGAACCGCAGAAGCAAATCCCTGAGATGTCAGGAGGGGGGAACTGCCATGCAGAACTTGGCTCCCCATTCAAAGCAAAGCAAAAAGCAAAGCAGACCAGGTAGTGAGTGTGTTGCCTGGAGCAGTGTTTCAGCACCCGCTGCCAGGCTGTGCAGCTGCTGGGGATGGAGGATGCATTGCTTTGTGTGCAGGAAAGCACAGAGTGCCCCTGCTGCTACAGGAGCTGAGCCTGGCATCAGCACAGAGCTCTGCCAGTGTCCATTCCTCGGGGTGAAAACCCAGCAGCCTGAGGCTGTCCAGAGAGCCAGCAGCTGCCAGTGGCAGAGACAGTACTTGCCCCTGCCACTGCTGTCCATGCCAGACAAGTAAAAAGGGTGGTTATGAGTTTAGAAAGTATGCAGTGACTCTTCTGTGTCCGTACGGGCTCCTCATGTCCTTAGGGACGGCCGAGGAAGCAAGGCTCTGACAGCTCTGGCTGCAGCTCCCTCCTTCCGAGCAGGAGCTGCCGGGTTGTTGTCCCGGCGAGGCCCTGGCTTCTCCAGCAGGAGAGGTGGGGTTGTTGTCCCGGTGGGACCCCGGCTTCTCCAGCAGGAGAGGTGGGGTTGTTGTCCCGGTGGGACCCCGGCTTCTCCAGCAGGAGAGGTGCCAGCCCCGGCTCCCCGCGGTGCACGAATGAGGAGCACACCACTTGGCTTCAAAACATACAATATACTTTATTGCCTGCTAGATAATCAAAGTGAAGAGTAAACACCATAGCTGGAAAAAGCAGAAAAGGACCAGGAGAAGGAAAAGAATATCCAGTCACCAAACAAGTTATCAGGCAATAAACCATACACAATATAAATAATCTGTTTCCCAAACAACTAAATCTTTATTTTGCTAATGGCCATTATATGGTTAATTATCAGTAGTAAAATCTCTGGATTTCCTTTTCTACACAGCATTAGTAGTAAGAAATATATAAGGGACTCTGCAGAAAGCAATACAAAGGAGTTATATACACAGGCACCTTCTGTGGAGCAAGAACAGAACCTCATCTAATAAGGAAGGGCTATCTACAAACCAGAAGACCATGGTAATACAATATTAGCTCAGACTTAGTTTAGCTGCAGCCTTTCCACAAGGTAGGCTAGCCAACTTATGTATACATATATATTTTAATATAGATATATATAGAGATTTATTATTTTAAAAATAATGTGAACTACCTGTAGTTCCTAGACTAATTTTAAAGAGGCAGTGTACCTTTCTGAAGCTTCATTTCAGGAAGTATATTAAAAATGGTATATAAAAGACTAGCAGACCCAAGCTCACATATCGAGTCCTGATATCTTCCCTCCAACTTCTTTTTCTAATGCTATAGCTGCCACCTGCATTGACAGCAATGCTTTTAGTCATCTGGATTGCTATTTATGTTGCTGTAATTGCTACCACTAAGTTTACTGGATTATAGTGTTAGTAATTGTCGATTATAAATAGCAATAATGCTGCAGTACACTGTCAAAGCCTGCTGCGGTATGAAGATCTAGTCTGTATGTGCATGCAGAGTTTTGTTGTTTAATCTAAAAGAACATTTCTCGGTCAAAGTGCTTCCCCTGTCAACCCCACCACGTTTTTCAACCACATGGCAAGGGCTCCTCTCTCTCAAGGAAGATGTGATGCCTCTCACCCCACACCAAACTCTCAGCAGCCCTTCACACAGCACCCATTCATCCAACTTTCTTTCCAGGACATAACCCTTTCCTCTCACACAGCCAGTGTCCTTAAGGCTACTAAATTTGACTTACTAAAATTAAAACTATTTGAGGCAATGCTTTTAACACACTTTGGTCAAATCTCCAACTGGGCTATTTGAGCCCCGTGCTCCCCACAGCAGGCAGGGAGCAGGGAGCTGCCTGTTGCTGTTGCCCAGGAGCCAAGCTCAAGCCACCAGCAGGGGATGAGGAAGGGAGAGACATTTGCAGGGAGCACTGTAAAGGCCCAGAAAAACCCAGGGTGCCTTTTGTGCCACCCTTTTCCAGTCTGCTCCCTGTTTGTGTCTTGGGGTCCACTCACAAAGGCAAAGTGGGAGCACGCATGTGCAGAGAGGCAGCACCCCTTCCACTGGATTCCTCCTAAAAACAGGGATGGAGGTACAAAGCCCCTCTTGTGAGCAGTAGCACCCTCGCTGCTCACACAAGATGCCACATCACTTTTGTTCATGACACAGATGTCACTTAACACGCTTCCTGCCTGAGGGTTTCTAGAAGCCTCTTCCCAAAATCAGTGATCACACCCTGATACGCAGTTGCTCGACCTCAGCTACCACACCAGTGTTGAGGGTATCCCCCGCAGGCTGCTGCTTTTCCTGCCAAACCAGGATCCTGCCCGCGTGACCTGGCATCCTGCACAAGTGACCACTCTGCTCTCCTGGACCCCCCAGGCAGGCACACGCCACAGGCAGGAACAACCTCCAGTGCAAGCTCCAACATCTGGCCAAAAGCACACAGCACACACCCAACAGAAGACATCTCTGATACAGCACAAGACACCTATCAAGAAAAGTGTGGCAATGAATTAACGGTTTCCCCTAATAATTCTGACATTTTGATAGGGGAGCTTAAAAATAGGTATTTGAAAGAAGGACGCCCTGATGGAACCGGATGTATTTGCCATGTTAGCGAAGGAAGAATGGTCTGTACCCAAGAGCATACCTGCCATTGAGGACTCAGCCTGGCAAACACATCCTTGCTGAATTTAGCATTGCCCTCTGCATCTCTGATTACAAAACAGTAAAGATAGAAAGTTCCTGACTGGTATTTCATGTAACTTCTGAAGCAATCTTAGCTATCCAAGCAGCAGGTATCCTTCTTTGTCTCATCCATGCACCCACTGGGAGCAGGCAGGAAAGTACCACAAGAAGAGGGGTGCACACAAAAGCTGGAAGCTGAGCTTTATGGTGCATGATGCAAATTCTTCTGCCTGTATCAGGAAAGCCAGTGTGTAGGGACACTGCTTAAAACTCAGTCACTTTAGTCTCTACATCAACCACAGAGCATTGGTTCACCTTATTTATGCCCTTAGACTTTCCTTTGCCATTGACACAGACTGTGCAAGTACAACACAAGAGAAATGCCCTCCTTTTTTTTGCATTTTGCTAAGAATTTTGTACATGCAAGGGTCACAGGATCAGTGTTATTTTTCAATTTTGTTAGTAATTCCTCTCCAGCTCTACAGGACTCAAAGCACATGCTGATACTCAACAGCAGGGAAAATGTGAGAAGCACCTTGCTATGCTGGGAGGAAGGGGGAAAAAAGGACAAATTTTAAGTGAGAAGCAATTACAGTGTAAAATCAGCTGAATATCCATCTGTATTGGCTGCTCTTGTGGTTCTTTTTTGACTATTGAGTAACAGGCTGTAATTTGGAAGTCATGCTCTGGTTGATCTGCTGTAAAGTGCAACTTTTTTTGTCACTTTTGTCTCAACTCTAACTTGTTTTTGCTTATTCCAGGTAGGGTTCCCTGGGGCAAACAGCACTGAGAAAACTGGGGGGGGGGGATGAAGGATTCAGAATCTATCAGAGCAGGAGAGAAACTGTGAAATATGGAGGAAAAAGCTTTTCCTTTGCTAAATCAATCACTAAAGATTACATTGATGGTGAAAGCCGAGGACTAATGAACATACTGGTTAATTTGCAACTGAAGTGCAGCCTGATAGGCATCCACCTTATTTCACAGTTTGTGTGTGGTAACAGGAGCCAAAACTCCTAGCACTAAGCCATCCTTGCCAGGATGGTTATTGGGCTCAGGGAAAATAATTTCATCCCTCCTACAAGCTTGGTTTCCCCTTTTATAGGGTCAGTTCTTCCAACCACAAAATTGTTGAGGAAATTGCATTTTCTGACCTGCTCTGTGACCCACCTTTCCCTTTTAAGCCATTAACTATTTTCTCTCTCAATGCCTGGAGAATGGCAACTTCTGCAGAAGGCTGCCTGTGGAGATACTGTCCTTCAAAGTCAGTCTTTGGTCAGTACAGGGATTTCATCAAAGGCTCATACTGGAACTGAACAGTCCTGGATCCCCCATCCATCCAAGCTCCTTGCCATATCCACGCCCATAACTGGGGCTGGATGTCACCTGGAGCAAGCATCCATAGGAAGCCTCTGCTTTGTCTCCTGCCAGTGGTACCACTTGTTTCAGCTCTGCAGCAGAGCACGCAGTCCCAGCGCTGCTTTGCCGTCACTCCCTGGGTGGCAGTGCCCAGCTCTGTGCCACCGCACGCGGCCTTGGGGCACCGAACGCCGGCCTTGGGGACCTCGGGCAGCAGGGCCGCCTCTGCCACGGGCTGCAGCTGCTCCCTGCCGAGGCCACAGAGCCCTGGCTGGGCAGGGCCGGGGCTCGGAGCACCTCAGCAGCCTGGGCAGCCCTGGGCAGTGTCGCTGGCCACGACCAGGGCAGCCTGGGGCTGCAAGGGGCTGCTGAGCGCTGCAGGAGGCACTGGTGCCGCCCGAGCCACGGGGCTTTGCTGCTGCCTTCCCCACATCAGCTTCCTGCAGCCATGCAGAGGAGCAGGGCTGCCTGCCCTGTCCCAGCATGTGCCAGCGTGGCTGGGGCCATCTCTGCCCGGGGCCTGGACCAGTAGAGTGTAAGAGGTTTGCTGACCCATTTCTTGCAAGCCTGAAACTTCTGGTGAGTGCAGCAAAGCCCTGCCCTAGCCAGGGCACCAGGCACAGTGACCAGGAGTCCAGGCAGAGAGCCTCCTGATGAATCAGAATGGGCAGAAAATGAAGGCACCTGCCCAGCTTGAGGGGCCTGCTCTCCCCTTTGCTTCCCCATTGGATGCCTATTCCCAGTGACGGGTTCTCAGCATGGTCTGACTCCTCAATAAACTGTGGCATTGCCCCAGTGCACAACTCTTGTAACACTGGCCTTGCTCCATTAGCCTCCTAGGCATTTCAAATTATTCCACTAGTCCTAATTTGGAGCTGGAGAGAGTATTGCAAGCACAGCCATGGGTCCCTCTCTCAAAGCAGAGACCTGGGGATGTTCTGGTCCCTGCACTGCCAAGATCACTGCATGCAGCTTTTCCCACGTCTTCCAGGGAGATCTGACCGCAGGCAGGGACCTTGCTGCAAGCACAGGTGATGCCTTGCCAGCAGCATCCCACCAGAGAATAGTCAGGAAAAAGGCTGTTTCCAAGGCAGGACACAGTGGAGAGAGGACAGCTGTAGGCCAAGGGCAGGCTCTGGCCCCTGCTGATTCTCCAGCCTCTTGCTGTGGCTGGCACGAGCACTGCCTAATGAAATGGATGCTGCTCTCCTTTGGTTTCCTCCTCATAATATGGCTTTACTGATGGCCTTGTAGTATCTGAAAAGGGTACCAAGGAAAAAGGCTTGCAAGCTGAGTTGGTTTGGGGCTGGGACTTTTTTGGTTTGGTTTTCTGTTTTTTCACTCTCTGAACTCTGTAAAAAAAAAAATTGAAGGCAACTACTGGATAGAAAACACAGCATGAGGAGAAAGGTCTCTTTGAACCTCTCTGATATGGCTATTAACCATCAACCTGACACAGCATTTGAAGAAAGAGGTTTTCAAAGGCATAGAGGAGTCCTGTGGTGAGCAAAGTTGGGCTGGTGCTCCTTGAAAATCTTGTCTCGGATTTTATCTGACCATTATTTCTTAGGCTGCATTTATAAAAACAGCTAAAATGCTCCTCTGTCTAATGTCATTTGAGGACACTGTCTTTTTGTCCTATACCCTTAAAATTTTGCACTTAGGCACTGGGGGAATAAACCACCCTCAAAAAGACAGTCAAAGACTTGAAAAAACAGCATGAAAAACCATTGATTCTCCACAATTAGAGACTTTTAAGGACAAGTTCAACACTCATCCGTCCACCCATCAGGTCTGTGCTAAGTATAGCTTAACCTGCCTTGGAAATTCTCTCATGGATGTCTCCAGGTCCCTTTTGGCCCTGTGACTCTGCACCAAGTAAGTACTGCCAAGATCTCATCCTGCCACAACCCAGGATTGTTTAATATCCTGTCTGGCTGTTTGGTTTTCTGCCTTAGCTTGCTGTTTGTCCAGAAACACACACAAGCACTTCAGACATCCTATTAAGAGTTAGCTTGCACTTTCCTCACACACCACCAAAACCCTGTCTACTTAGTTACCCTGAAGAAAGATGAAAATGGGGAGCAGCAAACCAAGAAGAACATACAGAAATGTCCACTCTGACATTCAAAAGCTGTCATAGAAAGGCCTCCTTCAGCCTTTTGCCATCTTGAAAAGTGTTGACCGATCTGCTGACAAGTTGATAATGAACAAAAAGCCCCACACTGACAAGACCTACTGCCTCTTTTAAATATTCTTCATTGGTTCATGCCCATGGGTTGCATGGGTTGGGCATTTCAGGAGCATCTGGTTTTTGAAATCTACTACAAGTAGCCCAAAGAATTATGTGGTTTACATAAAACATGACTCTGTCTTGGGAAAAAAAAAAAAAAAAGAACAGAAAAGAAAAAAAAAGTCAAGCTAGGAGCCTGGGCCATTTTAAAACAGGCACTCACAAACATCAAGACGAAAGACCTTCAGGAAATACTGACATTACTGTGATGATGATGGGTGATGCTGCATTTCATGGAGCACAACTGCCCAAAGCTGACCTCCCACCCCCAGCTCCTCTCAGCTGGCTTATGGTGCACAATTAATCCAGCAACATAACAGCAGTCAGCCCACAAGGAATGAAAGGAAGTGATCAAACAGCAGCAGCTGCTCTGGTCTGCCATGCTCACCTACGGATGGCGGTGGGAAACCATCTGCTCACCATTTCTGCAGTAAGCAATTACTTCAGCAACTCGCTGACCCACTCGCACCATAGAAACACAAGCAGAAAATGCAGAATTTGATTTATGGAGGTGCTGGTCCTTCCTTATAGACTTGTCTGCACCTTGAGTTAATCCCCCCCCCCCATTTATAAATTTCACATGTGTGAAAAAAGACAATCTAGGGACAGATTTAATTGTGAAAGTCTGTGGCATCCTTCCCCGATTCACATTTCTTAATGAAAGCAATGCTCAGTAACAATAACAAGAGGATAAAAATGTCTTTACATCAGCAATTACACCATGTGCACAGAGCCTTGAGACAACCACCATCACAACAATATTTCAAGGAGACGGATGAAGTTTACAACAGCAAGTACTGGGTGCTTCCAGAGCCAATCTCTGACTGCAACAACTCAAACCCGCAGGGAACTGCTCTCCCAACACAATCTCTGTTGTGCTAAGTGCCTGGGACAGCTTTCAAACACAAGCAGGTGAAAGACACAGAAATTAAAAGCAACATTTTACGAACTGACAAGACATGCAGGGTAAGAGCCCTTGGCTATATGAATCCTGCAGGTGCAACTCAAACTGCAGTTGTCTGCAGCACCTGTCAGCTGGCATCCCTATCCCATCCCTTTGGATGCAGTGGGGCTGCTGCACAGCTTCCTGATGGCCAGGGTGCCTTCTCTGGAGGGAAAGCCATAATGCTGCATGTCTGATCCCACAGGATGCCCTCATGTGTGCCTGCTGCCTTAGGTGAGGCTGTATGAGCAAGGTAACTGGAAATGCCAATATTATGTTTATTTGAAGATTTCTTCAGTAATTATGGAGAAAAAAGTGTAATTGTCTGGGGATTGTCATTTCCCCCTTCAATAAAGAAATTTAGAAATGCGTTAAGAGTTTTAGTTTGCTTAGAATGAGTTCATGGGAACATTATAGGTGTAATATGCAGTGCTGAAGGGACTGGTTTGGCTTTAGAAAAAAAAATTGAAAAGTGAACTTAAGCCATGCATTAAAAAACGAACAAGGCCAAATCTCCAATAAACTGTGAAACTATTTTCATGATAAACTGATAGGAGGAGGAAATAATTTATCAGGTTTCAACACCTGCTGGGTGCCTGGCTCTGGTGCTGGTGGGCTTTTCTACAGAGAGCTGGGGTGCAAGAAAGGACTGGGGAGCCCAGCTTTGCTGCTCTATCCACTTCCCAGCAGGATCCTACCCTCTGTGCCTATCCTTTTGCAGAAGCTGTTTGAGATACAGCCATGGCTCAGGAAAACTGTTGTTAAAATACTAATTAAAAAAACACTGTTGGTTTTTCAGAGTTAAGCAGTAGCTTGTAAAGGTGGGGGATACCATCCATCCTACTGAAAATCTGTGGGATGTCTTACTACTGATGTCTACCAAGTGTTCAGCCTCTCAAAAAAAAAAAAAAAGAGATGAGAGAAAGGCAAGATGACTGAAAAGCAAGGTGAAAGGTTTGCAAGTGAAGCTCGATGTTCCCAACTTCCTACAACATGAAGAAAACCATCCAAGGAAGAGATCTGTCTCTACCAAATATAAAGGATTTTCAGTGGGACAGCAGAGTTGACAAAAGAGACAAAACCCAACCAGTTCTTATTTTTAAAAAAACTTTTATGCTGCTTATGTCCCTTGTGTCTTGATGGAAATGGATTTCCAGCAGCTGAGGTTTGTGGGATGGTGATTTAATGCTGAATACAGATGCACATTCCAGGCATGCCACCACATCCTCCCACAAGCACTGTCAGGTGTGACAGGCCAGCGCTGCTAAGGGACTCCCATCTAGGTCTGAGGCAGCTCACAGCATCTAAAAAATTCTATTTGCCACTTTCTATTTATCTGAAGACTGTTGAAATAGCTGTATTTGTGGTTTTATTTATCAAAAGTACTAAAAATTTGCTCATCTTGCAAAGCACACTGACTATTTTCTGAGTGGTCTAAAAGCCCAGAAATTTCTATTTAAGAATATATTTTTATCTTATCATTGAAGATGCTTTTAAATCCCTGCTGGCAACCCTTGGCCATCAACTGGAGAACCACTGTGTCAGGGTTAAGCAGGACACTTCTGTTTTTTTGTCTAGGTTCTTTAAACTAATTGTAGATTAACAGAATCTGTGAATATGAAGCTACTGCTTTTATATTGACTCTTGTGTATTATGGTGCTTTAAAGGTTCTCAGCCATGGAATGTATCATGAATAAAATCCTCATAAATTAGTTATTTTAAAAAAGCAACCCTTCATCCCTAAGAGATTGCCTTGCTGGCATGGATTTCTGCATGAGAAGTGAATAGTTACCTTCACTTTGAAAGATCCCAGAGCTCAATTAACCATGTCCTAAATGTGGTGCACTACAGTTACGAGCAAAGATGTTTGAAGAAAATTATGTACCAAGATTAAACAGTCACACAGCAAATGCTCCCCCCCATTACTTTCCAGTGTAAAACCATACCTTGTGCCAGCCAAGCATGGTATATTTTCTTAAGACAGCAATAAGAATTTTCTTAGTTACTGATTAAAATAATGATGAACACTTGATATTATTTATGATGCACTTGCAGGGAAGCACTCGTTAGCAACACTTACACCATGTGCCAAATACATCTGTCATCTGGGAGTGAATGGGATGGTTTAGAACTGCATCACTCCTTAAGCAGCTCACACATTCCATCTAACTGAAAAGTTATTGCTACAGTCACTGAAGCAAAAACACAGCATCCATTCCAAGCCACAGACTTGAACTGCAATTTCTGATTTTTTTAGACCGCTTGGCAAACTTTGGTCTTGAAATTGGAACATCTTGAATACAATGAACTGTCCATCTGCTGTGATGGCAACTTCCCTGCCACCTTACTTCCCTTAGAAAACACTGCTCTTCAAAACAAAAGGAAACACAGCCTTGTTGTCACAACCTGTCAATCTCTGTACCGCCTACTGAAACCTGGAAGATCACGAAGGTCCAACTTCACCATCGAGTTCCCAGCTGGGTTTGTTTCACTTTCTATCACAAACATCCATCTAAGCAGCTGCAGGCAAGAACAGATCCCACACAAAACTGCCGAGGCATTGACAAACTTTTTGCCATCCTGAAGTGTAGCAAAAGAACCTCCCCCTGCCAGAGCCCAGCTTCATGACAAACACCACAGCTGGGAATCCCAAATCAGATGAACCATCTCAGAATGTAACAGGGAACCCTCTGTCTGTCAAACGAGAGACGTGCGGGGAATTTGCTTCAAATGACATCACTCTGACCAATGGCAACAGCAATGGCGTGCTGCAGGCTGCCTGAATCAATGACATTGGTTTTGCAAGACTGAAAACAAATGAACTCCAGAGCCATTACAAAAGGCACTAATACTGGACACCAAAACTAACTACTCTAAACCACTGACAGATTATCTGATTTCCAAATTCTCCGTAACTCCTAAAAACAGTACAGTGTGTTAATATCCCACTGTGGTTATACACTGTGGGGCTGACCAGGTATTAAGGGAACTCACCCTTGGTAGGAAGGGAATTGATGCTCAGATTGGTCTGACTGAAGCCTGATGGTCTGCTCTAACTGAGAAGCCTTTGGTGGGCCATATATGGAACTTGTACTCCAAAGATGTATTCCAAAAACTTCTTTTGGATTGGAAGGACACTTCCCGGGACATCAGATTTTCCTTCCCACCCTTTTCGTTTTCTTAAATTGGATGTTGTTTGATGGCAACACCTGTATTGTGTGCTGCAATGCCAAGCCTGTCATTCTGACTCAACTGGCTTGATTTTTTAGTCTATTTCAATTAGTTCCTTGTTTCACAGGCTGACAAATAAGCTAAAGTGCTGCTCTATATGGAATACGTTTTGTATTTTGTACTTCATATAGGCTGGATTTTCAACTGGAGTTTCAGCTGGGCTTGCAGCAGTGACACTGTGAGCCAATGCACTTGTGCTGAACATCTAATGATTCTCCAATTGGAAAACAACTAATAAAGCCTTGATGAAATTTGAAGTATATTTTAAATACAACCGTATTAGAGCTCAATTTCTTACTGTTGCTGTGCCAAGAACAGTCCACAAAAAAGAATTTGACACTGGATAGAAGGCAAATGTTGTATCTTATAGGTTTTATTTCAGAAAACAAAACATAATAGAACTCTGCAGCAGCGATAGGAATGCATCTTGTATTTTGTTACAAAGTGCTAGTGTCCTACTGGAGAATCCACAGCCCCATGAGCTGCTGTATGCCCAGCTATATACTGTGTGTCTCACCCTGTTGTCACATTGTAGGAAAAAAAAAAAGTCTTTCTGAAAGCAGGGTTAGCTGTACATTAAAAAAACTCTGGGATGAACAATGAAAGGGACCCAATAAATGGTATCAAGGGGAGCATAGCAGTGTCTATCTTGAGTCAGATGATGCTTTTCCACCCTGTGTTCTTCCAGAAGTATTAGTGGAAATTTACCTTACCTGACAGTTAAGAGTCAGTGTAATGCCATGCAGTTGCAAAAAGCAACCTGAGTGAGAGCTGGGTAACAAACCAGGTCTAGATGCACTGAGAATTAGCTGAATCCAGCAGGTCTTTAGTTGGAAGAACAAAATGAGAGCAGAGGAGAAAAGATGAGACTTCAAGGAATGAAGATGACTGTTCTAAGGTAATTTAGTAATAAGAAAAAGTGAATAGTGACTTCAAGGTCCCTGACTGGGCACCCAACACTGAAAGAACATGTATTTCTAAAAATTTCTTCCACTTTTTTTGCTCACTGAATCAGAACTTTGCTTCCCTTTCCCCATGACCTTTAGATGGCCTTTAAGGCTGAAGCTTTTCCATTCCTGGTGTTTCTTTGCAGAAATACTGACGCATACCCAGAAAAGGCAGTGCAAGATTGCATATGTTTCCTCTTTCCTGAGTAAATGGCACATAGTTAAAAAAAAAGCCACAAACCTAAAGGTTTCCCTTCTGCTGCTTTTGACTCAGAGACAGGAGATCTGCTCCCATGTGAACAGCCAGTGCCTACTGGCTTCATTAAGTCTGTTCTGAGGTCTTCTGTGATCAAAAAATACATTGCAATCAAGAAGGTTTCAGGCATCCAAGGACAGAGAAAGAGAAGATCCCAAACGGTTTAATTTTCAAGCCCCAAGAGGGTAAAATATATGGGCAGAACAAATTCCTGGTTTAAACAACTTTCCAAAGTAGTGGGAACCTATTACCTTTAAGTTTAAACACTGATGTCACTTGCTACTTATTTCTAAAAGAGAAATAGTTTCTGAATAAGTTCTCTTATGTCCAAAGACTGAAATCATAGCAAGGGCTTCTTCTGTGGGATGACTTCTCTTTCATCTTTGCTGACTACTCCCAATTGTACAAAGAAGACAAAATCCACAGACATTAAGTAGATACATAGAAAGCTCAGAAGAAAAGGCAAACTTTTCTTCCAAAGTCTAACTGCACAGAGTCCTGGCTCTCTCTGTCCCACAGTCTCCAGCTTCATGTGATGTAAGTCCAAAGAATTCTGGGGCACTCGATCTTCTAAGCAATGTCAACAGTGCTGAGGCAGGCTCAGAAGTTTTAAACAATAAAATGGAAGCTCCCAGTATAGACACATACAAGGAAGAACAATTGGGCAGAAGTTCTTTGCAAAGTAAGTGACATCTTCACAGTCATTGTGTAGAAGCTGAGTGGATGATCTGACAGAAAACTAGAAGCTTACAGGTCTGAAGATCCATCTCTGGGTTTTGGCATCTTCCATTTTCAGGTGAAAACAAGCTTGTTTAAATATAAAAAACCCAACAAGTTCATACTGTAGCTAAAACCAAATTATGCAAATACTGCTAACTCAGCCATATTTTAAAATAAACAATCATTTGATGGTAAAGCAGGTGAAGTATCAAAGAAGTTCCATTTGAATAGTATTTATTTGCAATTATTAGTTTTAGAAGGGAAACTGTTAACAGGCACACACTAGATAACCAAAATAGAATGAACATAAAGAAGTCTATTTAAAGGTCCTTGTCAAATATTTCAAATATTTTATTAAATATTTTATTCAGTTCCATTATCACAGTTTAATGTACTTTTGCATGTTATACACATGACTTAACATGTGCACTAAAAATATCAAATTAGAGGTTTTTGAATAAAGTATGACATTCTATAAATGTACTTATTGACTTAACTACACACAACTAAGAAGGCAGTAGCTCTGTTATACCATTGATGGAGATGAACTATTGTAAGGCATGTTTACACCAAACTTTGGAGAGAATAAAACCATATACTAGGTCAAAATTCAGTGGAAATACGTATGAGAAGTTGAAGGATTGGGCTCCAAGAAGGATCGTAGCAAATCAGTTGTGTTGAAACTGTCAACAGATACTGGTTATTAAAAGCAAGCCCTGCTGAGAAAGAAGGTTTTTGTAGCATCCAGGTCAGCAGGACCTGTGTTTTTTTCAGGTGTGATTTTTGAAACTCACACCTTACGGTGTGTAATGTGAAGGAAAGATACCAAAATCTAGCAAGGAAGTTGGAAAACTATCATCTGAGAAACTTCAAGTTGTTTTATGAGCGATCAGAGGAACGCTTTAGCACAGAGTACATGCTGGAAGTCACTGCACTCCAGTGTGTGTGTGTGTGTATGTGTATGTATAGACACGTGCAGACACATGCACACACATGCCTCTCCTGCTTTTGTCACCCTCAGAGACCCAACCACTGACTGGAGTATAGCAGTACTGAGGGGCAAACAAGGTTTCAGCTGTGGAGCTGGAAAGAGCAGACTAGACCATTACATTCGGGAGCCCAGTTAGTTATCTTGAACAGGTGGGGTTTTTCCAGTGGCGTACAGCACGGGTCTGCTGGTGTATGCTCCCAGCCACGACCCAGAAACTGCAATATAATTCTTTGGAAGAGCTCCACAAATGTTAAGCTATTTGCAGTAGTTTTTAAAATTCCATCTCAATGAAGGCCCTAGGTCGTGATGACATGCTTCCCCCAGAAACATCACGCAAGCCCAAGCTTATCCAAGAGCATAGTGGTCCATGACTGGGGCTCCCACACTGTCACAGTGCCAACAACAATGCTGCCCCTTAAGAAAGGAGTGTTTCCAGTCTAAGATTAGTTGTGTTGCTGAGTGGAGATCTCATGTCAAGTCTTACTAGATTTCTGCCATAAAATTAGTGAGGGAACGTAAAATAAACATCCATCTCAGAAGCATCTTCGAAGTTGTCAATTCAATACTGAATATAGAAAAGACTATGGTAGTATTTTGGTGAGAGCATAAACCTCACTGTGCCTTTTTCTTGGGAATTCACGGGAGGAGGCAAGTAATGCTTTCACAGCCTAAACATGTACTTGTTCATGGCACTCAGTGTCCTGAAGTGCCTCAGCATCCCAGCAGCTGTAGTTGACAGTTCAAAAATATGTACAAGGTAAGGAGAATGCCATGCATATTGCACAACATGGCAAAGGAGCTCTACAACCTATCAAACAAGCACAGCAAACAAACAGCATCTAATGAATAATGTAGGGTATACAACACACAAGTTGTACAGTTGTTTCCTTGCAAAATCAGGACTGCAAACATAAACTCCAGAATAAGTTTCAAGAGCAGCGTGTGGCTTACTTGATACCTCTGGAAACATCAGAAGTCCGCCACCCCACGAGCACTTACACCTGCTGCTGCTACAGAAACTGATCTCACTGAACCAAGCAGAGCTAGTGGGCCTACGTCCTGCAAACCATATGACTGTGGCAGAGGTTAAAAATGCTCCAGCAACATAGTTTGGCTACCACTGTATATTCTGCCTTATGGTCTGCGCTATATAAATGTTGCTCTTGGAAAATAAAGCACACAGCGATATACAAATGGTATCAATGGCCAAAAAAGATTACATGATCAAGCCTGAAAGCAAATGGAAATTAACAAAAGTAGTCTTTTAGGAGAGGTAGCCATATTAGACTCAGCATTCAAAAAAAAGGGAGTGCACTCGAAAGGGTCGACATACATTATAGTGTCTTGTAGACCCATCATGTTTCTGGTTTTTCTACATAATTTTTTTGCAGAATGTACACACCCAGGCACACACACACATGCACACGCGCACACACACACCCCCACCCCTATATACACACATCTAAATTCTTTTCTAATTCCCCTTTGTTGCCATACTGAGAATAAAGGACAGTTTTCCTTACATGCCCTTAGCTGTCCCATGTCTATAACTTGCTTTCAGTTGGTTCAGTATCTGTACAGTAGCTAAACAGGCAGTGAAAATTAAAACTGCTTTGATTAATATTCTGTTGCAAAAGACAGCATCCAAACTATAAGGCATTCCCTTGTACTGATGTGACCTACAATTCTCTACTTGATACAAACTGCAGAATGCTCTTCAGCCTTGTGCTACAAAGGTAGCTTTCACCCAAATAATAAAGACCAAAGCTGGAATTTAAACACCACAAATCCACACACTTCTACCAGTCCCTTGTTCTTGTGCCCCTTTCCAACAACGCTTATTTATCACTTTAATTTCAAAAGTCATGCACCAATGCTATAAAATAGAAATCCAAACTACCAAGAAGTCTCTTGCTCATGACTTTGGGATACTGTATTAATATAAAAGAGCATTCAGTCATCTTAAATAAATATATTCTTTTCTGAAATCACAGCACATTCAAGGGGTAGTTACTGCTAAAAGCAGAGCATTAATTAATCTCTGTAGATGTTTTCCTAATCATTTAGTCAGAAAAGACCTGTACGATCATGTAGTTTTGACTGATTTGGTCTAATACCTGGAAAATAGCCTACTGTGGGGATAAGAATCTGCATCTCAAATGTTCTGCAGAACATATTTCCCATATCTGTATACAGTACTAGAACAATTAAGAAGACATTACAGTAATTTTCTCCCAGCTGCTTAGAACTGTAGCTTCGGATACGACAATGCATTTTGTTTGCCTCAGAACTATGAAGTATTGAAGCTGACATTTATAAATAAATAAAAGCCAAGGAAAACTGGGACAGTACTGCATTTTACACTTGAGACAAGATTCCCCCCTCCCATGGATAAGTCACAGAGGACAACTACAGTAAATGCTTGTCTTTTTTTCAAAGAAAGATTTATACACAGGTTCAGATCCAGAAAAATAATGTGAAATGCATAAATATTGATAGCTTTAGCTAAGTTAAAATGGGTTCAGTAAAGTATGATACAACATATTCAGAATAAACAAAGCAGAAAAGCATCATATTTTGGTTTGCTTGAGATATACATAAGGTGCAACAATTTCTTCTCTAGAGGCATTTGTGGACAACGTGTTAACAGGTAACAGTGTTTGCTGGTATACTGAAGTACACACAATAGCAGTAAGATTATCCAAAATGAAAGCAGCTGAAATTAATAAAAATTAAAACAAAACAAACAAGGAAAAAACCCAACCCCAATACAGTAAGATATTGGTCTGAAGTTTTTGTTGTGCTAACAGATTTTGTTACCTGAAAATACTGATACCCCTTCTAGCAGATTCAGGGAAAATTCTAGCTACTCAAATCAAGACATCACTCAGAGAACCAACAAAGGCAAATGCCTAGTGAACTATAAAGCTTTGCAGGATTTCTGCTACTCTCAGTGCCTAATCGCTTAAAAATTAAGCATATCTACAAAAAGGTTTATAAGTATCTGAAAACAGTCATATCCAGTAAACTGACCCAACCCTACCCCCTCTCTAAGGGAAAGTCAAGGAAAAGCAGATCAAGTAAGATATTAATTCATATAGAAAAAAGTAATTTTCTGTTTCTTTTAAAAAAGGTACCATTAATATACAGAAATATCTCCAGGAACAATATTGAAATTTAAATCGAGGAAGAATGGGGTGCTTTGACAAAAATATATCTACTCTAAAGGTTTCTAGAGAAATAAGTTAGTACCATTGTCAACGTGAACGGCCTGCACTGTAACATATTTGGATTTCAGCTAATTATAAAGTGGTCCAAAACTCCAACAGCCACCCTGCTGTGACCCACAAGTTTTAAGTCTTTTAAGTTTTTCCTGTCTTGTTAAAATAACTTATAAAACTTTAATAAAATCTTATTTAAAATACCACCATAGGCTGCAATGGCATTCTAGGGGTTCTTAGACATTTATTCACCTGAATTTTTAAAAAAGCCTTTTCACTGACTCATTGGTTTGTAAATTCTGTTGTTCTTCTGTTGTTCCCTTCTTTCAACACATGCATCCTCGATGGTGCTGTTTCAGTGACACTTCCCCAATTACCTGCCTTCTGTCAGACCTTTAATCCTTTCTTAAAACTCATGTGGTATGTTGTATATTGTTTCCTGACACTGAACCAGAGACTTTCACTTAACTACAACAATGAAAGGCTAAACCTAGCAAGCATTAATAGTTACTGTCCATATGGCTATTACATCAAATTAGTTACAAAATAACCCCAAAACACATTATCAATTCAGTCAAGTATAAATAAGAATGCCTGATAGAATGATGTAAACTTGCATCATTTAAAGACTTAATTCAAAGAACTTCAAATCAACTCAATCTAATACTATCAAAAGTTCAGCCGGTATGACGAAGACTAATAGAAAATTATTGCTGGAGTCCAATTTGGTAAATTGTTGTGCTACAATGCAAAAAGTAGGGAAACATCTTGTGCTATAGAAGTACCCTGTTGAATTTGTAGCTTTAGATCAATTACTAATGATCATTTTGCATCTATTGGTAGCAATCAATGCTTGGTTATACAATAGTGTAAGTCAGAATAGTGAAGGTAACAGGCCAAGTGATACACTTGGCCTGCTTTCGGGATGTATTTATGAGAGCAAAACACAAAAATTCAACACAAGCAGAGACAGAAACTGGCAGATGGATCTGTTTGGTAGTCTGAATTCAGTCAAATGCTACTCTTCAGTTGTAGTTTAACTGTATACAGCTTTCCACTTTACCAACACAAACTGTAATTGGCCCTTTATGCAAACTCTGAAGCTGATTTGCACTGTGCATAGTAACTACAACAATGCCAGTGTCTGTAAAATGTAAAAGGTATGTGTATTGGTGTACACTGTATTGAAAAGTCATGGTTTTAAGTTTTTCAGAACTGTGAAATAATACTAAGGTCACTTTTGAAAAACGCATTTGCAGTACTTTTTGTTTACAGGAAAGTTTCACCAAGTCACTCAGATATCTATGCAAAAATAAAGGAACCCTCCAAGGCATGAAAGACAAGTCAATTATCTGCAGTATTTTCTTTTCCATACACCACTCCTTTTTCTAATGCACATCATCCTGGTTATTCAAAGCTAAATTAAAAAGAAACAAACCCAAACATAGCCTGTCAGAACTTTTCCCAGTAAACTCTACCACTCCGGTGGCAAATATAAAAGTGCAGAACATCTGGACCACGTGGCTGCCCAAACACCGCTAACAATGGTACATCTGTCCAGGCTGCCTTGAGTTCTCTGGAACAGGTTTTAAATTCATTCTACAATATAAACGTAGGCATAACCTATTAATATAAACCATCTTAGAACTTAAATCTTCATGTACAAAAATGACTAAGAATATCTAATAGTAACTAGTGCAGTGCGTCAGTGTTTTTGTTGGTTTTTTTTTTTTTTTTCTTTTTCATTTAGAATAACTAGGTATTATATGAAACTAGTTGTCATACTCTCTGGTTGGTAAAAGAGATGCTGTGTGAGCTAACAGTAAAGGCAGCCTTTTTCACACCAACCACCTGTCTACTGTTTAAAAGCCTTCAATAGAAAGCAAGCTCTGGGATCATTCCACTCCATTTCAGTTCATTAATAGACAATATCACCCTCCTACATACTGGGTTCCAATTTGAGGACCTGGCCCAAGTAGCTAACGTCTGGCTTCCAGTGAATTCTGGGCCACTCAGAGCAATAAGCACTTTATTGCAGTCTCTAGTTCCATCACATGGACTGACTAGCTTCCCTTGGTAAAGACAAGGCTAGGATATTAGGTAAAGCACAATGTTTTACAATAAAGTGGAGCTTCACTGGTCAGCGCAGGAAATAAGCACTGGAGCCTGAGACATTTCATTTGGCTGTCCATCATGTGGGAGAGGTGTGGCCCTCTGACTTCTGCAAAAGAAGAAAAGAAAAGCCACCCATCAATACTTGGAGCACGGGAGGTGCTGTTATCAGACCAGAAAGGACGGGAAGCGGCAGCTGTAGGGTTTAGCACCCCACATCTCAGCTCTGTAACCCTCACTGCTGCAGGTGCTCACATACTCTGGTTACACCTGCTTTCAGAGGTGTCCCTGCAACAGTAACGAAATATCCTGGGGACAACCTACATCACAATGCAAAGGCAGGAAAAAACAAGATGTGATGGTATTTGACTACACAAAGCAAAATGCACAGCATAAGAGTAGAAGTTAAGAGCGTGCAAGTGCTGCGACTCATTTTGCAAGGGAGCTGCTGCAGCCCTCAGAAGCAAAGCAT
>VZTR01022001.1:315443-465205 GCA_013400775.1 Chaetops frenatus | reverse complement strand
CACATGTGGCAAAAGAAGGTAAATGCAGAGGCACAGATCGTGTCAGTGTGAGTCAACAGGCAGCTTTAAAGCAGTATGGAAATATACTCATCAGCAGAGCTGCACATTGGGATTCCTCCACGTTACATGACTACATCAGCCTAGCACATCTCTTTCATTACTACAGCAGTGTTAATTTACAAATGATCCCCTGGCACAGTGGGATAAACTGCCAGAATTATTATGCTGGAAATCAATATCAGTCATGGTACCAAATGGACTTGGGAGAACTCCTTTGCAGCTTGCCTTTTAAAATACATACACCAAGCATTTCACTGCCTGTTATTTACTCTCACAAGTGAGGTTCTATTTTTATTACAGTATTTGTCATTTGTAGCAATGAGAATCTGGGGCTTGCTTCTTATTTACACCAGGGCCACTTTACCTCACTCTGATCACTCTGAGGTAGATAAGACCCCCAGCAGAAAGCCCCAGCAGAGGTACCCATGTGCTTCACACAACTGGAGGGCAATGAAGAGGCCTTGACACAAAATGCAGCTCAGACTCACAGTGCTTAACCAGGGCATGCACAAGGTAAATAAAACTAAGCAGAAGACTTTAAATGAAAACCACGCTACCAAAAGGATTCTACATCCCAAGGCTCTGTGAAACTATTTAATAAATTAAATTCAGACGAAGAAGAAACACACCAAGCAAACCTCCAATTATTTTCTTCAAATTTCTGGCTATTTAAAAATAAAGTGAACTACAAAAGGTAACAACACTTGACAGAATAGAAAACAGAGAAGCATCTAGCCCATAAGATTTAGGTTTCTGTTTTAACTTTCATTTGCCAAGTCTGTGAGAGATGTGGCTAACTTTCTACTGGAAGACTCCTCCCCTTTTGCCATTTCACCTCCCTCAGGGTGACTACAAATTGGCATTTCCAACAGTTGCTGGATATTTGCCCATTTGGTGTTTTCAGGCCTTATGAACGGTGCTGCATTGCTCGAGCTACATAATGACATGACAAAAGACAGGATTCAGAGAGAAAGACCCAAGCACAAAGCTGTGCAAAGCATTAGCTTGCTTCAACATGGACAAGAGGAGGACACGAACTCTCAGAAGCACAAGGAAGAAAAACCACAGCAGAGCAAATCCTGTTGCTTTTGTGCAATTCTGGTCAGTGTTAATGGCAGTCAATGAAACCACAATGGTGTGAATGAGAGCAGAGCTTAGCACAGCACTTCCACAAGTCCCATTTTGTGGCTTATGATAACAGACAGGCTGACTGCAGTGTGAAATCACTTCTCACCCAGAACAACGCTGCTTAAGCAAGACAACAGCTTCTGCATAGAAGAACCAGCAGATCTGTTTCTTGTAGGGTTCCTGAGCTTCTAAAAAGCCTTTGAGCATTTGATGTGCAGCCTGAACACAAAGAACTGGGTTCATCAATGGGGCCCATGAAAGGAACATTTAATTGAGGCTGTGAATGGTTTCATGAACTGCTGCCTTGAGGGGTTGCTTAGGCAGACAGCAATCTGTCAAATGGCATCTGCAGAGGCTGTGATGGTTTCAAACTGGCCCAATGCTTCCTCAATGAGTTTCCACTGCAGGAGAGGATGGGGTTTCATATCCAGTAAGTTCCATGAAAGAACAACACTGGATAATTAAGAGCCAAGGGAGACCTGCTGTCTTTAGTTTACTCCCATCACAGGTCTGACCATGCTGAACTAATTCATAAGCCCCAAGTAACCTGCACATTCTCCACCTTATCTGTATGGATGGCCTACTCAGTAACTGAGAGGACCAACCCAAACTACCCTGGCTTTCCATCCCCCAGAGCTGTTCTGCCCCATGCTATTCTGCAGATGCTTTGTGCCTGCTACACAGCAAAGCACAAGAGTAGGAAAACAAGTTAGCTTCCCTTAGCCATGTTCAGCATAAAATCTTCATCTCAAAATGTATGAAATTCTCTCTACCATTTAGGTTTTAGGCCACTGGAAAATGCAAATCAGTGTGCAGTAGCTATTTAAATCTGCTATTATCTGACAAATAGCATCTGATAATTCTCAATCATTAGGATCTCAAGGAGCATACGAACCTGTTTACATACAAAAACTTGCAGGCAAGCTTACTGGGAAGAATCATTTTACTAACTGCTAAATAGATTACACTGTCATTTAGGTAAAGATTTAACACTACTAAGCAAGTGGGGTAAAGCAGACATTCATAGAAAGCTGTGGAAGAGGAAACGCAGGCCAAATTAAACAATCTGCTGTTCACATGCTTTCTGAACAAGCTGTCAGCCACATACTATTTACTTAAGACAACAAGAAAAAAAGAAAACCATACCTGTGTACATTTTCCATGGCTGCTACTTCTGCCAGAGCAGCTAAGCTAAAAAATGCAGACACTGCTGGCATATCTGACGTAATACTGTGATTTTCTTCCGTCTCTGTGTTTCTGGAGCACTCACTGTTGCAATCTGTTTCTGCACTTGATGATTTTTGAAGAGTACTTTGTGGCAGCTCTTTTGGCTTCTCCTCTGCAAAGAAAGTAAATTACACGTGCAGATGTAGCCCATAAATTCACTGCAGCCTATGGATATGCTGACTAGTCTGGTGTTAACCTTTACCTTTAGGACTTTGATTCTGCCAGTGCTATCTGATTCATGCTGCAACCTCTTCTGACCCGATCTACTGGCTCAGAAGCACAATACTAAGGTTTATGAAGAAGTTCACTGATTTTGCATTCAACTGAATTTGATCTTTTAGGTCAGACAAGAGAGCTTTTGTGTATGTTTTAGATACAGCAGTCCTGAAAGATTATCTTACTGCAGAACTCCAACAAGGACTCTGGCATTAACTGTCATACTATGAAATTCAGTTTCACAAGGTATAACCAGGAGCAGTGTAATTTCTTTGCTGGACTGGAAACAAATTATGAAAGGTAACCATTTTCCATTTCTCTCTGCATCAGTTCACAGTTCTTAAGAGTGAAATATCCAGGGAGAAAAGACAAATTTGGTCATTCAAACAAAAGAAGTTGGCCATTACAGACTCAATGATTTCTCAGCTGGTTGATACCTGTATTTTTAAATAATGACCATTTAATCAGGTATGAAAAAAAAGCTAATTTAAAAACACTGCCCTGACAGGTTGCTTGTACCCTTAAATCTTCTCCAACCATTCAGTTTTAATGAAATTTTAACTATAATTTCCTTACCCAGTGTTCCTGCTGCTGGTGACACTCGCCCATCTGCTGTTCGGACAAGATGTGTGATCTTAGTTTTCCTTGCTTTCCTTTTCTGGCTGCCAACTAAAGGCTCATGCATCATTGCTGGCTCTGGAGTGTTTAGGGCAGATATAGAAATTTTATTCTTCCAGGCAGACTCACTGGAATTTCTGTCTTCTAATAGTATGGCTGGAAGAAAATAAAAATGCAATTTTAGATGCAGAATAATTCAGCCACTAGCAATGCTCATTTACCATTTTGCATCTATCTGCATAAAACCATTCCTCACAGGCACTGAGAGCATAACTCATGGCAAGATATGATCTGAATGCCACAGATGGTTGCAGGGAAGTTATGGAATCCACCTTAAAGACATACTGAAGGATCAAGTTTCTATTATTTGCAAAGAAAACTGTGAGATGGGCAGTGGCACTTGAGTGGGAGCAGGGTATCAGTCTGTATAAAATATTCTGCAACAGAAGATGTCAGCAAATGGCTAAGAGACAAAATGTATTTAAGGAAAAAGGGTCCTCATGTAAGCTTATCTTAGCTCACAGACAGACTGACAAGGAGAATTCAACAATTACTCACTAAAACCCAGTCTTACCTCTTTAGTCAATCTGCATTAACTCTTCCAAGAAAGGGAAATGCTGCCTTTTACAAAATAACAAACCTTAAAGAACACCCCAAAGGCTGCAAATACAAAAGCAGAACTGGATCACAGCTGAAGACAAGCATGCTAAAAAAAGGAAGTAAGCATGGGATAGAATACCATGACAGAAATGCTGCCCACATAAAGTCAGAGAATGAGAAAGGAACAGTTAAATCTTTCTCAGCAGCTCCCGTGTTGGTGTTCTGAAGCAGCCTTTTACCCTGAACTGGAAGATGATCCCAAATTTTCACGTGACTAAAGAGTTTACTTTAATCTTCACACAGAAATTGGTCAGACAGCAATCACAAAAGATATTTAAGCTTCCAAAGTCTGAGCTCAGTGCCTAGTAGTCAATTGATTGCAGTTTGCATTGATTCAATAAGCCATTCTGCTGATCCCATGGGGTACCACTAGTCCATAAAGGCAATCTGTGACATCTTTTTCCCTCCTGTGATAGAAGTATTATGAAGCCTGCCCCATCTGTGCTCACTGGCAGCTAGAGTTAGAAAGAGGCTGCAGGTAGCAAACGGAATGCTCAAGTTATTTTTTACAGATGTCTGTCTAACCTATTTTGAAATTGGGGACACTCATGATATCTGCACCAAGTCCTTGAGATATTTCTTCCCAGTGCACTGCCATCCTGAATGCTTCACATTTTTTCCTAATGCCTGCACCTCATCTCTCCCCTGCTGCACTTTCAACTCATTATTTTCTTTACTACCTGTGGGGTTATACCCCATCTCTTTGCAACAGTCCTTGATATATTTTCCACAGCTGTTACTGTGTCTACAGTTAGCTTACTCTTCCCTCTAGTTTCTTTTAACCTTTCTCCCCATTTTAAAGAATCATTTAAGAGACATTTGTCACTTTTTGGGTGGTTTGATCAGCAAAAATCACACACACAGAACTGGAACTGAAGCTGGAGTGCAAACAACTGCTCTGTCAAAAGGGCTAAGAACTGAACAATTCCAGTGTCCTGCACTGAGACTGGTGGTGTTACACAGGAGCACCCAGCCCCACAAACTGTGCACAACAGCCAAACAGTCTGCATGGCCTTTGCCCTCTTTCATTTCAGCGTCTATTTCTGTTTATTGTTAAGTTTTGTAGATTTAATGAACTTTCTATTCAAAGATACAGCTAATAAAATGTTAATCTTCTGCTAGCTTCTTCAACTGTTCATTGTGTGAGGATCTGGACCAGATAAAGAGAATAGCTGTAACACATTTTATTTCCTTAGCAGCTATTGCCCTTTGCCCTTCTGTTTGAATGGAAAGGACCTTTTAATGTTTTATTGTCTAGGAATATGATCAGATCTAATACATGCATGTCAAAACATTTGAAACATTCCAAACTTTAGATCTTAATTCACCTATGGTCTCTTGTAAAGCATTTTTGAACTTGTGCATGCTCTTTATTTGGAAAAAAAGCACACAGCTTCAATTAGCATTTTGAAGTGCTTAGCTCTAGCTGCCAACCTTTCCAGAGAAAAGTTTTGCTGTAAAACTGATTTTTTGTAAAAAGTGCAAAAGAAGGCACAGGGAAAGATCCACCCTGTAACAGTCCAATTAAGTAGAAGCACTAATGACTGCAAATGTGACTGTCAAGTAACTCAACTAGGCCAACAGTGAGATGTTCAGATAAGCTTCATGCATTGAGATCAGGATCTTAATTGGAATGTATAATTAAACAGGCAGTTTTCTCTCTAGATATCTTATTTGGGAATTTGTAAGCGTTGATTATATTTTAATGTAATGGTCTGGTTGTAGTCCAACACTATCTGTTAATTCTGATTTGCTCTAATTAGCACTTTGACACTGCTGTCTCATTCTAGCTTGATTGAGTTCATAATGCTTTTAATCTTATTACTACAACTCACTTTTTTTTTTTTTACATTTAATAAAAAATTAAGACATGATTTCAAACAATGAACAACATACAATTGAAAGAAACTTGATTTGGTACGCATTTAATTAGATGTGTTGTAGATCAGGTCACTAGAAATTAACTTGATTGATCACTACAGCTGAGGGCTCCTTTTTACATTCTTCTTTCTCATATTGTATGTGTCAAAAAATAAAGAGAAACAAAAACTTGAAAGGTAAAATAGGTAATAGTTGAACACGTAAGGAGTATATACGATGTTGGCATATTAGGCTAAGAAATAGCAGAAGGTGGCTGTAAAAACTCAGATGCAGTAAGTATATTTCCTTTCCATGTTTTTATATTGTTTTATATTCCCTCTCCAAGGTTTTTATAATCCTTGAAATGAGACTTGAAAGTTGTCTACTTCCCTTTTCTCCTCTAAAGCCCTTTATCACTTCAACATAACATTGCTGCCATACAGTCTTGAAGAAGGAAGGATTGAAGATGAACAATGATTATTTTGTGTGTGTGCAGGATGAATGTCGAAGGGAAGGGCATCCTCTTCTCTAGCAGCCTTAGTAGACACTGGGTTTAGAAATAATTTCACTGACTTCTTTACAGAGCTTTATTCAGGTAGACATAAAACTTAACTTGGAAGTCACACAAAGGCTTCATTCACAAGACCCTCTGCACTGACCTCTAGAGGAGAGTTCAACAATGCTACATGTAAACTGGGTGCTCCTGCACCTCCTTCACGGGGAACAGCATCCCACTGCTTTATGTGACAAAGGTATATCCATACAGATGCTCCAAATCAGGACCTGCGTTTGTTCTGCAGAAAGGATAGGACTATTCACATTTAATTCCCTGTAGTCTTCTTTAATCCATCTGATATCCATTTTGCTTTCACACTGTCCTGTATTCAAGAGCTGTCCCTTGAGGAGCTCAGATAAGTTTCAGGGAAACCTTGTCTAGACATGAAATGAGGTTCTGCAGTTACTGTGCAGTCCTGCCAACAGGCAGGTGCCTGCTCAGCTCTCTATGACAGTGGCACGGGCAGAACTACTGGGCTATTTTTGCAAGCAGAGTTGAGAACATGGCATGAAGGTGTAGGCCTTTGGGCATGCCTACACCATGGTGGCAGAAATAACTCTGAGAGAGACGTATCCAGAGGTCTATGCCAGATGGTCTCCTCAGCTAGGCTTGTTAAAGGTTTGCATGGACAGTTTATCCTATTCTGCAGGCATGCAGAGTATACATAGTCTTATTTCCCCCATCTTTGTGAACAAAAAAAAAAAAAAGAAGTCAATTGAACTGACTCAGCACACCACAGCTTTTCAAACAAGCTTTTCAGACCAAGCCCCAACAAAACACAGACTTAAAAGAATTTCTTTAGTGATGCCCGTTATGAGAGAGAGAAGCAGAAGTTTAACCACACTTAGTGGAGAACAAATGCTCTGTGGGTCTAAGCATGCTGGTATCTAGGAGGAAAGGTGGGCTTGTAGTGCTTTAATGCTCTTTATGAAGTTAAAAAGTGAAAATCTAGCCAGAGCATAGCGTCAAGTCACTGGTGCCTAGGGAACCACTTCAGCAAAGAGGTGATGCCAAAAAGACTGACTTGGCAAAAATTCCAGCTCTTCTGACAACAGGACACTGCTACAATACTGCTTTGGGGTCAGGCAGCACACAGAGATGCAGCAAGGGCTGGGGACTAACAAGCAGAGATGCAAAGTGGCAGATGGTCAAACCAGGTGTAGGAGATGGCCGCCTGGGCAGGAGGCTCTGCTGCAGGAGCCTGTGCTGATCCAGCCCTCCTCCAGCCAGAATGGCTGCCAAAGGCATAGAGCTACTGGCTCTCTCTGGGCTGCAGGCCCCACACAACAGGGCTCTGATGTACATGGGAGAGCTGCTGCAGGAGCAAAGACAGGGCTGCTTCATGCATGAGCTGGTGCTGAGAGAGGTATCTGTGTTCATCCTCTCTTCTCCCCTTAGGGTGTCAAGGCCAGTGTTACAGCTGGCTGCTACACAGACCATGCAAGAGCCTCAGCACAGCTCACTAAGTATACCTGCACAGAGGCAGTCACTGTGCCTTGTTATTTTAAGTACTGATTCCTATCAGAAAGCCTTGTTGGTGTGGCAGAGAAATAAAACTCCCAGATGAGTGTTAACTTTCCCAAGCAGGCATGGGTCCAGCTGTGCTTCTGTCAGCCTTCCTAAGGAAGAGATATATCTCTTCACATATTCAATTGCATTACTGTTGCTCTCTGCAGCATTTCACTGGTGTTTATTTAGCTGTACCCTGCTCTATGAACAGCTGCAAACTCTTCATATGTGAGAACCAGTGCACTGGTGCTGCCGTGTACAACATGGTCAAAATTCACTCATATTTTCATACCAGAGATACATGGACAACACAATCCAATCACATGAAATCTGCCTTTACTGCACTTACTTTCCTTTACTCCTAACACAAATGAACACAGCCACACACACTTTTCAGGATAACAAAACATGAAGCCTGCATGACCTTTGCTGACAGCAACCCTTCCAAAAATCTCCTCTGCAGCTATACAAAGCTATTCAAGCTCCTTCTTTCTACAAAACTAACTTCATGAAAACCAAAATTGCACATTATGTAGATTTGCGACTTGCCACAAGGACAGACTAACCACAAAAAGGGGTAGAAATTTTCATTTATTGTTTTATTCACAAAATGCTCAAATAAAGATTATCTGAATTGAAATGAAGATTCTGGGATTCCCATCTTGAATACTGCAGAATATGGGACAGCTCAGCCACACGGTTTAGGGCCTGCTGCCTAGGAACTCCTGGACGGAGGATGAAGATCCGTAGGCAGCACATGAGGGAGAGGCTGTCTAGCACCTGCCAAGGCCATGCCCACACTGCACTTTGCTGATCAACACTTGCTTTCAGTCACTACAGGGTACGCTTCAGAAGAGGCAAGATGCCAGATTTTTCTCCCCTCTGTAATTCAGGGTAAAATGCAGTTCCCCATCAATACGCAGACATCCATTGCCTTTCCTCTGATGATTCTATGTGGGCTGTGTAAGGCTCCTAATTTCCTCCTGTCTTTGCTTTAGTCTTGGGAGGAACTCAGCAAGCTGGCTCTGCCCCAGCAAATGCACAGACATATCTTTAATGTTTAGACACTATGACATTATTCACATGCTTAACTTCCAAGGACATGCCCCTGTGTTGTGCTGGAACAAGGCCAGGGTACTCAACACTTGCCAGGGTTGAATCTTTGATCATAGTGTACACTTCACTTTGTATCAAAACAGCCTGGCTTATTTTAAACAAATGCAGGGTTTGACATTTAGTTTACCCACATTTTTATCTGCAGATTTTAAGGTATTTACATTTTTTTACTCTTTACTTGATCATTTATTAAACCCGTTCTGTTTCTTTTCCCACAGGAGAATTTAAACACCCATTTTTCTTAATAATTTGTCTACATGGTCTATTAATAATTCAGGAACAAAATCTGAATGACACACAATAAAAGCTATTTTTTACACCAACATGGAAGCAAGATAGTTACTTCTCATAAGCAACTCCCACAACTTGTTAGTTGTACAAATACAACAAGACACAGCAAGTAATTTCAAATTATTTGCACGATGGAATGCAGAAGAGCAGGCAGAGCCTATGTGGAAAAACAGTGCATGTGCAACACAGATGACAGAAAATAGCACCAGGAAAGGAGAGGAAATTACATGGAAAAGTCTTAGAGAAAGGTATTAACCATAAAGGTAGCTAGGGAAACTGCAGATGGGAACAGGAATTTTATTATCTTAGAGATGAACATGGGTGGGGAAGAAACCAGACAAAATTAATGGAGTTAAGTAAGCAGAACCAGCTAGGCTCTTCTACACTACAGGAACGATGCAGGAGAGAACACCAGAGTGGAACTGCTAAGAAACAGCCTGGGCATGACTTGAATAGCGTGGGCAACATGATGACAAAAGATAAAGGGCCCAGGGAAGCAGGCTAAGCTATAATCCTGTTCATACTGTACAGCTGAAAATGCCCCTCAGAGTTGTGAGTATGTAGTGTGCAGGATTATGATGCTGTAACAACAGAACGACTTTAGAGAGCTAACAGTGGATAGCGGGCAGACAAGGTCCAGAACATAAAAAACTGCAGAAGGTATTTTCAATATGAAGCAAACAAAGTTGGTTAAGATTTCTACAGAGGCAGGGTTGGAGGTTGGTATTTCTGAGACCTGGTGCAGAGACAAGCCCTTACACCTTGACCAGCTGTAGTCTGCAAAGTTTCAGACAGCAAGAAATCACAGGGGTAGGAGATAGGGACATGCATAAATGCTCTGGCAAAGTAATACGGTCACTGATACAGAAGGATGCAGATAAGAACCTAAGGACTACAGAGCTGTGAGCTGTAGAAGGTAAAGTTTTCAGGGCCAACTACAGAATTGCCCTTGATTTGTCAGCTCTGCCACATGGCATCTGGAGCAGGGAAACTGTAATTAAAGGAAGATGCCGAGTAAAAACAAACCAGCATCATACTGGAGTAAGGTAATATCAACTGGAGCCAGGAGGCAATGGAATCATAGCAGACAGGGAAAATAAAGAACCCAAGTGATCAAAGACTAGAGAGCTGAGGTGTCTCTGTCTAGAAGCATTTCCCCGAGACTGAATTGAGAAAGAAGGCAGCCAAAAACCTTAATTAAGCAATGCACCAGTACCTGTGTCCGGAACATTAAGCTTCTTTCTGTGCTTAAATTTGCTGACAATTTTGTGGAATAAGTTCTTTTTCTGAGACTGGAATGAACCTACAGACAACATTAATAATACATACTTTTAATTAGAACCTTGAAAAAGAGTACAACAGTCACAGTATGTACTGTACAACCTCCCCTTCCTATAATACAAGTTGCCATTTGACAGGGAAGCACAAATTTTGACCTGACCTTCTGCCTGAAGGGACTCTGGAGGCTTTCAGCAAGTTGTAATTCAACCCACCACCTCCCAATGTTTAGGTGCATACAATGCATTTTGGGGAATGGAGCCCTTAGGAAAGCTTAGCCATATAACAAAACACAGAGTTTTCATGCTTGTTTAATGATATGCTCTCTTTTGCACATATACTGGACTTGGCTGGCAGGGAATAAACAGTGCTGGTAACACACCAATGGTTTAGTTACTGCTGAGCAGTGTTTATAGAGCATCAAGATCTCTCTTTCTCACTCTGGCACCCTAGCAAATAGGCTGAGGGTGTTCAAGAGGGTGGGAGTGGACATAGGTGGGACAGCTGACCCACACTGGCCAAGAGGTATTTCACAGCATACTCAGCACAAAACTGTGAGGAAAGTTTATTTTTAAAGTTGTCCATTGCTCAGGTACTGGCTGGGCATCAGTTTGTTAGTGGTGAGTGCTGGCTTCTGCATTACTTGTTTCCTCCCTCCAACTTAGGAAATTGTCTTCATCTTGATTCAGGAAGTCTTTTTCCCTTCCTATTCTCTTCCACATCCCACTGTGGGAGTGAGCAACAGCATGGGAACTTACTTACCAGCCAGGGCCAACCCACCACAGGATGCAAGAGTTGCATCACTGCCTTTCTGGTGACCAGAAATGAGATATACTAGGTGCAAAAGTAAAAGCTCCCAGAGGAGGAACGTGAGGATATGTCCAGCTCAGGGTATCATTCCTACTTTGCCAGCAGAGTCTTTACTAGGAGCAGTCAGAAGAGATCTTGTGTGACACTGGACCACAAAATATGCCACTACCAGAGGTCATCAAGAAGTTAGTCTTTGCCTCATTAGGGGAGCAATCAGTGATGTAACAGCAACATAGGCATAAGAGATGCATAATCTCCATGCTGCAAAGCCATATTTAGGGAGTTTACAGGAACTCCACTTCAAAATCTTATTTCCAAAGACACAGTGGATGAGGAAATCTTCAGGCTAGTTCAGGACAGACAAGCCCAAGCAGAAATGAGAAGCTGGGTACGTGACAAGATGACTTACAGCCTAACAAGAGGGTCTCCTACCCATCTCCAGCTCACCTGGGACAGGATTCTATCCACCACAAATACTGGCCCTTTTCCGCTCCTCCTCATCCTCAAAAGGAATCAGACACACACTGGCTACTGGGACACAACTGCAACCATATAGGAATGTGCAATCAGGGTAAGCCTACATTACACATCTGCAATTTGCCATCTCAGACTCCATATGCAAGGAAAGAAGGAGTAAGGTGTGCAGCACATGGAAAAAGTATTTAGTCTTATGAGGTGGAAGCCATTCACAGACACAATCTATGCTTTCTGATCAATACTGAAAATTACTGAGAGAAAGCTACAATCCAGCCAGAGGCAGGCATAGAAACCCTAACATCTTGCACATGTTGGCTTTGTGGCTCACTGCTACTTCTTTTTCAGTATGGAAGAAATCAAAACTTTGGAGAAAGATTAATAAACTCCCAAAAATCTAGACTTCAAACAACAAACCAAATAAAGTCCAAGCAGAAGATCATCTTAGGCAACATCAGCTTGAATCTGAACAGCTTCACTAGAACCTGTATAGAAAATATGAGAAAGTACAATAAAAGAGGCCATATTCACTCAAACTTACTGAAGTGTTGTTCTGCAAATTTTACAACAGCTTCCTGAGTATCACAGAGGACTAGTCTCGTGTCAGTCCAACAAAAATGTAAAACAAGGAATGAAAAAGCTCAGAGAGCTTGAGCAAAATCCTAAGTGAAAGAACTAAGCTTTTCTGGATACTAAGCTCAAATACTTCATCTACTTCAACAGAAACAAGTCCTCCCACCTGTTCTACAAGAAGACAGAGGCACATAACTACATGATTCTTGTAACATTTTTATTATTAATTTTTAGTTAGCTGATTAGTGATTTTTGCAGGTGCTTGGAAGAAATAGTATGTTACGAATCACTCCTGTCTCAATTTCTAGAGCTCAACCTGCAACATACAAACCATTGCAATCACTATCACAGTCAGTCAGCTAGTGTCAACAACTCTAAGCAGAGTAACTGAGATGAAAAACTCAGGAAAAGATTACAGGCATTGCACAGGAAAGGAAACCTGTATCTTTCATCTCTTTTTTTCTCCCTTTAAAGGCACCTTTGTCATCAGCCTGTATCTGCAAAATGCCGCTTTCCCAGATGGAAAATCCAAGGACATTGACTTTAGTAGGGCTGAAAGAAAAGCTGCCCTTCGGTAAGGAAACTTCCTATTTCCTTCCCTTTTAGCTGTTACTCCTGTGAGACAGTGCCCAGTGGCACTTAGAATACCCTTTGGCAATAAATACATAGAAAGAGAAGATGAGCTAATAGCTAAATAAGTCAACAGTTCATACTTGGACCTGAGAATGTAACTACTGACTTCACAAGAAATGTCATCCACACTCTCTGCCCTTAACAGTGTAGGCACAGTCACCATGCAGGAGTTGACAGGATGCCTGGCTGGGCTACACCTGTTTCATGAAGACAACAGGCAAGTATTCCAAGACTTTGAACAAATGCCACTTGTGAACATTCAGTCCAGAGAAAATCCATGACTGAAAAAACTAACCTAGAAGTCTTGCTGTTAGGCAATGGACCCTGGATGTGATTTCCCATAGAAAGCTGAAAAGCTTTTTATGTTAGTTTACTGGTCATTGTTACACAGCCATCTGCTCATCTTGCTCTGTTGGAAATATTCTACACAGCTCTTCCTCTCCCTAGCACTTCAGCAACTGCCACAGGATTTAATCCCTGGCTTGTCCACTGTGCTCACTGAGGGCAGCAGGGATTGCTCCTGGGAATACTTGCTACAGCCGGTGGCAGCTGCTCGGGGAAGCAGCAGGCAACAAAACGAACCTTAACTGCATTTCCTCCAAATTTCCGGGCATAGGCCTCCTTTGCTCTCCAAAAGTTCCCTTTTTTTAAAGGATCTGATCAAATAGAGGACGTTTTAACAAGATCCTAACAAAATCAGGACGACCAGTCTGTGCATTTCTGCATCTCTCAGAGGAAGCTGCTGTATTTTTAGGTCACGATCCTTGGAACACTACAGCATGCAATCTCCGAGCCAAAAAAACCCCAGAGCTAAGACCAAGAGGAATGCCACAAAGCAGCATCTGCTTTAAGTTGATGCTTTATTTCTAGTCCTAGAAGCCACAGACAAAAAAAAAAAGAAAAAAAAAGGAGACTATTTCCTCCCCAAATAAACGCACACTATGCATTCCCCTCTCTGCCTGAGCTTCAGTGCAGTGCTTGGTGTATAAGTGAGCATTTCTTCACAGTACAAGGCAGAAATAATGACTCTGCCTGTTGCTCACTTTTGCATACAAGCAGATTAGTGACTCACTGCAGACAGCTGACTTCTGCGTGGTGGGATGTTTTGGCATGTATGCCATTGGAAAGAAGAAAAAAAAAAAAAGGAAACAGTCACAGCTCCAGTAAATGTCGGAGCAGGCCATCTGCACAGATTCAGTATAGCTGTATTCTTCAGCCATTTTGTGATATTATTATTATATATGCACATTCCCAGTTCAAAATGCTTGATGTGGATTTTGACAAAGCATTATGGCTTGTTCAGTCCTGCTCCCATTGAAGAAAGACCCCAATTAATTTCAGTGAGAGCAGAACTTAGACAATTTGGAAACTCTGGGGAAAAAATGCCCCTTATTTAAGAAAAGGTACAAATTTTCCTTCATACATGTTGATCTGAAACAGCTTTCATGTTACAGGGTTCTTTGGGTATTTTTATGTGAAAGAATTGGCTGAAGTGTGGACTGGACATGACAGGCACAACAAAAGTAGTTGGTGGACACTGCCCTACTGATTGTCCACTTTGGAGCAGGAAAACATCCTGACAAACCTGGCTGTGTGCTTAGGTAGCAGATCAGGCCTGTTGAAGGTATAGGCTAATGACATTTGACAGAAAATCAATCCAGCACCATTTACTCCAAAATAAAACTTATTTAAAGCATACAGTTACAGCTGGGGGTGAGGTGCAGAGAAACATCCCAAACCCAACAAACAAAAGCATTTCTCTGTTTTTATTCACCCAACATCCTGGGGGAAGGTTTAGTGTGCAACACTTCAACGTATTTTCTAAATTTTAAATGTTTAGTGGACACTAATGTGTAGACTTCAAAAATTAAATTGTTATCTGTGCTGAGTGAGAATGAGTGGATAGTTTATGATCCTGCACATGCTCATTCAAAAAAAGCAGTGCATCATTTCAAGAGTATTTACCTAAACCTATCCCTACTGATTTTTATGTGTTATTTAGAAACACCCAGAGGCCCCAAACACTTGTAGACACACTATTTGTGTTGGATAACTCTTCTAATTACCTGACAGAGACAGACCCCAGGAAAAGCCACACAGCAGAAACAACTCCACACAACACAGTAATGCAGAGCAGTGCAAAGTTAAGGTCTCCCACATCCCAACAAAGTCACACCCATAAGACTATATTGACCCTTTATGGTTCATGCTCGTCACATTGCATAGGAGTAAGATGCTACTTTTGCTTAATTCTGATGGTGTAAAAAAGCAGAATTCAAAAATCCCAGAACCATTCCAAACCAAGCTCTATTATATTGGATAATATGTCAGTTTCATTTCCTGCAATACTTGCATTAGCCTAGCACACAGACCTGCTTGTGCTACACTTTTGGAGGCCAGAGTTCTCTAAGAGTCTTTATACTCATCACACTTCACCAGACAACAGCACGATGAGGCTCAATAACCTGTTAGTACCTCACAAATTAAATTGAGGATTCAGCTTAATAGATGTTTGACTCTGCTGGAACAAACCTTACTAAGCTAGTAAGCTTGCTTGCATGCACTTTAGGTCAGATTATTTCAAATCCACAACTCACATCATAGTTTTACACATCCTAAGAAAACAAAACATATTTAAAATCTACCTACTGCCATGAGATATTTACTTTTTAGCAATCTTTCTTTTCCAGAAGAAAAATGGTTTCTAAGTTTTTCAACTACCTCTTGAGAGCTAACTGAACCTTGCCTTTCAGAGAGTTGGAATGACTACCACAAACTGTTACCTTGCCCAGCTAAAGTGTGTGAATTCAACATTTGCTGGAATTAGGAGTGGGTATCACTAGCTCTGTCTGGATTTAGTTTGGGGCTGTGGTTAGATGTTCACTACAGAAAGAGCAGTGTTACTATCAGATATTCCTGCCCTGGGGCTGCTTGTTGCAACCCCACAGCTCAGTTGGTGGAAAAGTTCATGTGACTGTTGACCATCTGCTCAGTGCAAAGTGTGCTGGCTTAATTTAAAGAGCCCTTATTGTCAGCCAGAGGCAAATGCTCCATGACTGTCTCCACAGGGCTGTGCCAAAGCCACTCATATCAGGCTTGTAACCAGCCTGCAGTTATGTTTTTGACCTTCCCTTGAGACAAGGCCAAATATATTCCAAAGCTCTTTAAGTGATGCTAACAAAGATAAAAACTAAACTCTCCTGTATGAGCCTACCAAAAAGCAGAATGCAGTTCTGGGCTACCTGGCTTGAGGCAGAATTCTAGACCACCATTCCCAAACAACACAGGGAGCTGAATTTTTAAATCTAGAGACACCTGAACAGGTAAATACTGTAGCAAGAAATCCAATGAGCTGCTACTACAACTTCAATGGCTAGATCACCGTAGTCGAGGAGATTTTCTTCCCAACAGATGTTGCCTTATTAACCAGTGTGTTATCATACTGTAAAGTAATACATTCATGCTCATTTAAGAAGTTCTGTCAAATACATACCATAAAACAAAATTAAAGGCAGCTGAACTCAGAACTAGCTTGGTACTAGCACAAGTCTAATTTTGCAAAGTGGCTGTTCCACATCTAATTACAAAAATCAATACCAAAATTGGCATGCACTAGAAAAGAACAGCTGCTCAATCCTGCACACTGTAATGTGATTATTTGTGAAGCATTCAAAAGGCATAGATCTAATCCAGGGTCACCTGGCTAAAACAGCCGTATTAGATCTTAAAACCTGTCAGTCAGTGGAACTACCATTGTTGCAGAAAAGGAAACCAACTTCACATTGCAAACTGATGAGGATCCTTATGAGCATCCTTTTGTCTTGTGGAATTACTGGTATAAAATTCCTTCATTTTGTGATGCTTCTATACTTCTATTGTATGTATGCATCAGTATTTCTGCCGCAGTTATAAAAGCAGTTTTACCCTACCACACTCTGTCACTTCTCTACCACCTTTGTCTCACAGGTTGTCTGTACAAAAATATAGCCGAGTGTGTCATGAGTTTCTCCCTCCAAGAGCCTCAGCAATGGAGCTGGCTACAAAATTGGTTTTCATGTCCCCCAACATTTTTTAATCACATCAGGACATTTCTGCTCAAAACTTATGACAGAATTATAATCTTGATAGAAGAAAAATTCCAGATGTTTCATTCAGGCATCTCTGGTATCTTATGTTTTAATTTACAGACCTTAAAATTAGTGAAATTAGAACTGGCATAAACCTAAGCTTAGAAAAATGTGAAAATGTGACATCCTTATCATCTGCCCTTTTTTCCCCATTTTCTCCTGAGAAAACCTGTCAAATTCACTTACTTCACAAATATTCATGTTTTTGAAATACTTTCTTGCTACAAGAAATACATTTCATGTACAAACTCTACCCAGTTCTTATCATGAAAATCAGGAATCGAGAGTGAAAACAATCAGCCTGAAAACTAAACCAGATGAGAACTAACTAACTGCTTCAGTGCTAAGAAATTTCTTCTTTGACTTTAGACTTTTCACAGGTAACAGTAAAGTAAGGATGTATAAATTCCTGAGCTTGTCACAGCACTGCTGTTGTTTAAGAACATCCCGCACTTGGCAATTTACCTTTGTTGGATTTTGGTAGTTCACATGAGCCGCTTCCAATCTTTCGCTTTTTCCTCGAAACAGCTGAATTTTTCCTGTCAAAGGTAATAGGACTGTATTGAGGGAGGCTGTTGAATTTCTTTGCAAATTCTTCTTCCAATTTTGCTAAGCTAAATGGGAAACAAAACCATTCAAATTAAATGTAACTCTTTCTGGAGAAGAAATAAACTGTTCAATAGCATGTGTGTCTATACACACACCCTTCTACACAGAGAGAAGGGAAAAACAGGTAAGTGCACACCCTGTAACCACCAAACCACTATATATTAACCCAACTTTGGAATGAGAATCTCCATTTCTGCTTCTGCATTTGTAATAGTGCAAATTGATTACCTTAGTAGCATATGTTAAAATTAGAAAAAAAATCAATGTCATACTGGTGACATTTAGCTGTTAGCTGCACAGATTCATATAAGAGATTTGTCTGTTCTGTAGGGGGAGTGAACAAAGACAGTAAAATCAATAAAATAACTTCACATATAAGTTCTTACAACAGAATGAAAACAGCATTTCAAACCAGAAGACAAATGTCAAACTAATCAATCCTCTGTGGATATTCTGAAACGTGAAGCTTTGCATTTTCTGGGTGATTAGATTTTCTCTCCTCATATTTTATTTTCTGTGAGATGAAAAATGCAACTAGCTTATGGTTTCATGAAACCCAACATGCCTCATACTTCAGCCCAACCTGAATGACTGTCAGCAGATTAACTACAACCCAAGAAATCCACAGACAAGGTATGATTGCTCCTTAGAGCCAGAAGAAAACAAAGCACTCAAAAGAGGATGGCACAGCATCCGGCTGCAATGACTACACTGGCTTGCATAAGCACTCTGCTCCTGCAAATTTTTGCAGCCAGGCAGAAGTAGGAATTGTGCTTTAGTAAAAGGCAGTGCACACAGGTAGGCAGGTTTTAAATAGCATTGTCAATGACAGGGGAACAATGACATTTTCCACTTGTTTTTAATTCTCCTTGCTGTGAAAAACCTCGATGTGACAGAAGCTGGCATGACTGTTGGAAGGATGGCCCTTATACACTTGGAAGTATCACAGGAAACATGGTACGTCTCTCTGCTTTCTGAAGCAGCACTTCAAAGAAATTGCATTCTGAAAGCTTTGGTACACAGAATGATATCTCATTTTACCTCTGTAATTATTACTTCTCTTAGTAAGCAATTTTCCATCTTAAAATACAGCCTTGCCTCTTTGCAGACCAGGTGCATGGTGGGGTTTGTTTGTATACATACATTTTATTTTGGTTTTAAGTCAAAAAGTATCTGATATCAGCAGTGCTTGGTACTGCTACCTTTTTCTCTTCCACACAGCTGTTCCCTGACAACCATAAAACCATCCGATTTTCTGCTCTGACAGCTGTCATGCAATGCCATCCTCTGACTCAGCTCCTCTCCCACTGCCTGTTTCCACCTGCCTCAGCTCCTGCCCCAAGGGCATGTGAGGGGCTGCAGCTCTAATTGGCAAGGCTGAACCTCATTTGACAGAGGATGAGCTGCCATCCTGGCTAGTAATTTTTAACTTGTGTGATGAGCAGGCAACGGGGAGTGCTGCTATCTCTATGTCAGTGATTAATTATTTAAAGAAATAAAAATCATCCCCACTATCCTGGATTTTAAGAGCCTCTCAGAAGCCTGGTTAGACATGTGGAGCTGAGCTGAGGTGTTCATGCTGTACAGCCTAGTCCTGCCAGGAGATAAATGCAGGTAGAGCCCTGCTTGGCAAAGGAGTGGGCTGTGTGTGGGGAAAGCACATCTGACCTGGACCACCAGGGAAACGTGGGAAGCTTCTGATGGGGGAGGTAAGAGGACACAGGGAAAATGATGTAATTCTGAAGGGGTGAGGACCCTTTGACCAACACACATACAAAATGAGGCTGAAATGTGATGCTGAAGGGAGCATAGGGAGTTAAGTGGAGCAGGTAGAGGTAAAACCAGCTCTTCAAGTAGCTAGAAGATCAGGTAATGCAATGCACAGGGACACTGGATACCTTCTCCAGCACTTACGCTTCACAAATTCTTAATTCTGCCTTTTAAGAGTTCACTAAATAATACTCATTAAGGATGCAACTGAATAAAGATGAGAGATTGGAAAATATGTATTTCCTCATCCAGTCAGATACTGAGGGTAGAACAGCATTAAATGAATAATTTAGACAATTTTCCTAGCTACTTTCAACAAATGATTTACAACTACTTTTTTTTTATGCTACATGATGTGATTAGTTTTCCCACCATTATGTGTGAAAAGTTTTTAGTCTTTCAATTTAAACTTAAAAATATTTCCAAAATTTATACAAAGCTCTAAAAATACAAAGTGTTCAATTTTTTCTTGACTATTTTCTTGACAATAAACAAGACTTGGGGATTCCCATTAATTTAATATCTTTGCTGAAAGTGAGCTGCAACTAGATTTACATACACTAGGTTATAAAAAAGGGCTACTGAAAACCTGCAAAGCCAAACATATTATAATTTTAAGTATGAAACATGGAAAAACTCCCCCTTTTAAATTCATTTTCCCATCTGCAAGAATTTGCAAGTATAGTTACCCTGATTTAACTCCTGTGTCTGCAGCTAAATAAATCTGTAATACTCTGACAAAAATAATTACCTGTATACTAGAGAAGTAATTCTGTGCAGTCTTGCTAAATTTTAATGCATCTATACTCATTAATTGTTCCTAAGATATTTTTAATTTTGTCATGGTGGACTTAAACGGTTTAAATCTCTTTTCTCTACTATAGAAAAATGACATATTTATCATAATTATTTGCCAACATAAGAACATTGTTTACTATTCCTCTGTAAGCAATCTCTCCAAACGGGCAAAGAGATCTATTCTTTCTAGTCTAATTTGGTTTATGATGAGTGAACACCTACACAGAACTTAAAATAGTGCTTGCAAAGTACTCTGAAAATGTAAGTAACCTTCTTCACCACTTTTTGAGCAGGTAAATACTGTGTAGTTTGTTTAGAAGTGAGCAAATAACATCATTCAAATTCAGTTACAGTAGTGTCAACCAGGAAAGATCTCAAAGGAATTACTTTGCTATATTAAAGATAGGTATTTAGAGCATGACTCAGTCTAACAGGGTTTTTCATTTTAGGAATTCTGATTATTTGGGTGTTAGATGCAGTACACTTAGCTGCAGTGAGGAGGACTCACTGCTAAATTATCAGGCTTACCTAAGTAAAATAGTGTTAAGCCACAACTTACCCAAAAACAAACTCCTCCTTTGGCTTAGTCTTCTTCAGTTTTTTGTTCCCACTTGTCCCACCTGGGGAAAAGGCCCAGATTTCTTCATTCCAGCATCCTTCATGATCTGAGGAGTTGCCTTTTCCTGAGCTTCTTTTTCCTGTGTTGAAGGCATAAAATTGTTTCTCATCTTTAGAAAAATGTTCTAAAACAAAGTAGACTCAGAAGAAACTTGTGTACCGAGTAAGTACTGCAACTTAGGAAGCCTGACCTTCTTAAAGGCAGTTACAAAACATTTTTCATTTTAAACTGGGCAATGATGATATTGACAACTATTCTGCATCCCCTGTCCTGTCTTTTCCTGGACTACTTCAAAAGTCAGGATCTCTTAAGGTATAAAGGAGAAAGAGCTGGAGATATACAGTAATAAGCTTCCCTAAATTACAAACATCTTTTTTCTTTCCTGACTGTTCTAATTACACATATAAATCTACCAGTTGGAAAAACACATTTCCAGACATCTCACTGAAAGCTTCCAGAAATTATCTCAAATTTGTCCTTCCACAAGATAAAGGGTTCTCACTTACTGTCTATGGCAAAAGTAACAACCAAAGCAAAACCAGCATTCATTTGCTTCTTGCAGGATTGAGAACAACCCTCACAGCCACAGGAGTTGTTTATATAGAAACAAGGTAATTGTCCAGGGTTACATACATCACAAGTGCTGCACACATCTACCATAAGGCTGACAAATTAAACAACAAAGCCTTCAGTCAAGAAATTAAAACTCAGATGACGAAAGATGAAAATAGAGCATTTAAGAGCTTGTGAGGTAAGCAGGAACACAGATCACAAGACTTCAAAAGACCTGCCCTGGAACACTGAGTCCAACCACTCCACCTGTCCACAGCATCTCAGGTGGCCAGACACAACATTCTCATTGCACACTGCTCAAACTCCAGCTTAAACATGGACTTCTGCTTTTCCTCCCACTCCAGGCAGGCTTTTGCACTTCATGCTGTAAACAAAACACTCAAAGCCACCCACCTCTGTCCACGTTAGCACGCAGAGATGTGAGCATGCCCTCTGACACCAGAGTTTTATAAAGAGCACCTTTGCAAGATCTCTCTGATTTCCTGGAGCCACAGGTTTCTATCTTTTTAACACAGTCACTGTCCTCAGTTTTGACCTGTTCTGGTAAGCTTTGGGGTACCACCTCCTCTGTTGGGGTCAGTGGTTCCACTTTAATGTTATCAGAAGCCTCACACGGTACTTCCTTGCTGGCTTCAATACTAAGGAAATTGGGAGGCTTTGATTCTTTGGTGGTCTCCATCGGTTTCTCCTTTGATGTTTTCTTCTCTTTCGATTTCACTTTTTTCTTTGGTGATTTTGTATCCAACATGCTTCCCTTCACATTTGAGACAGGGCGGTTTTTTTTGCGGGGAGTATCCGTGAGTCTCTCAGCACCCCAGTCCCCCTTGGCCACGGCTTCAATTGTGTACATTACACTTTCAATGTCCGACTCAGAGGACTGCCTCTTTTTACAAGATTTCTTAGGGGTGGATTTTTCATTTGTGTGCCGGTCCAGCTTGTTTTTTTTCTTTTTCTTCTTTATCTTTTCTGGCTTTAGCCCAAGGATAGTCATGTCACTCATGAAAAGCTCTGGAGAACGGCACATGTGATCCTTTGTGTTATCCTTTCTCTCAAAAGGACTGTTTTCCGTTGCAAGACTAGTAAAATCTCTGCATTTTGAAGTTTCTGATTCCTCAGCTTTTGTTTCATCTGGGTTTTGTATTTTCTCTATTTCTGATTGTTCTACTTTTCCTTTACTGGAGTCTTTTACTGTTGTTTTCTCCAGCTCTACTTCCATGTCCTCTGACACTTCCCCTTCCTCATCTTCCAGTGTTTCCACTTTTGTTTTCCCAGGTTCTTTCACTTTTACTCCTTCTGAAGCAAGGCACATCTAAAGTAAGTTTAAAAACAGTCCCATGAAACAAACATCAACTGTTAACATTACTTACTTATACTAACAGGAGCATTAAATAGGGAATCTCTCTGGCATTTTAGTTTAGGAAAGCAAACTGTGCTACAGGACAGTACTGAAAAATAGGCTGAATCCCTGCTGAAACCAATGCGATGGGATGAGGGCTAAGTGCTAGAATAAGGCTGATGGGTTCTATTGCTCTAATAGAAAAAGACACCATCTCAGTGGTGTTTCCTTTAAGGCTCTTTATATAATCTGGAAACTCACTGCTAGATAGATTTTCAGAGTACCTGAAATGCAACTGAACAGAGTTATCTCTGACTATTGCCACAGACAAGCTACTTGAAATCTCACATTTATTCCCCCTTCATCTTTCAAATGTCCCTAATACAACTCCTTTCTCCATTTTCCTAATGGCCTTGAAGGAGGGAGGGGAATAAGCGTTTACTGAATCTCACTAACTGAGATTATTTTCTTTTACTTCAATGTATGAAATAATTTGGAAGGTAGTACAAAAGCCTTTCAAATCCTTCTTCTCATGTCAAAGACTTATTTTGCAAAGAACTGCTAAGCAGCAGTGGTTGCCATGGTTATCTCCTCCTGGAAATAACACTAACGGAAACCAAAATCCTTATACTATCTGAGAAACATCAATATTCAAAAAAAGAGCTGCCAGAAGGTCCTCAAACTGCCACATTCCTGCAGCACTGACTTGGGAGATCCTCTCTGTTTTGGATCACCTGTAAGCTATGTGGACAGCTCTACAGAAGGTAGTCCTTCACAGCCCCAACCAGCTGCCCTTGGGAAGACATGCTTTGTTCTTACTGTTCCCTCTCAAAGCCCCCAAGCTGAATTCCCAATGCAGTTTTGTTTTTAGAACAAATGTCAACCAGTCACCTGGAGCAAAACCAGATGGAAGAGGCTTGCTTTGAACCAGAGATCAGAAGGTTCCTGCAGCTCAGCCCACAGGCCATGTGGTCAGCATGGATGTACCTCCCCCAGACACCTGGGTTCTCTTTAGGTCCATTTTAGATTTCTCAAACTGGCAGGGCCTTTTTTCCTTGTGAACTAAAAAAGTCTCTCATACCAATTTATGTAAGAACGTAACACCAACCACTGAGATGATTTTCTAGCAGGTTTCCAAAATTCTTGCTGCACAGGGTAGAAACTACTGATCTGGTTCAGGACAAGCTGGGCTGAGCCCCAGAGCTTGGGCAACACACAGTATCTATCAGGAAGCAGGTTAGACTAGGCAAAGGAGAACTCCGCAACTATGCTGACGTGGGTTCTTGGTACAAAGGTACTTCTGTGGCTTTTTTACTACACTGCAGTGTTAAGCACAGCCTGTGATTTTCAAAAGCTAAAGATCGATCTTTAATATAGAGTGGACTAAGATTATTTTGTCAATTCAATATACATCCCCTCTAGCCAATGGATTTTTTCCTTTTATACATTTGTTTCTTCTGCAGTAAAAAAGTGACTTCTGTCTTGTGAGCACTAAATAAACTTGTAATTAAACAATCTTCAAGACTGGGAAAGCTTAAAAAAAAAGTGTTTAGAAACAAAATTCAGTCAAAATTTAAATAAAATGCCATTGGTTTTGACTGCTCCAGAAGGAAGATCTGCTGAGAATATCATAGCAGAATTTCTATGGAAGTTATTGACCTGTTAGTTCATCTGAAAAATAAATTGGGTCTGAAAAGCAAAAATAAATGAAAGCAGCTCATGGCCATTAACATGAATTTGTAATGGCAATGCCCAAATTTGAAAAACACAGTAATCCAGTCGTCTCTCTCAACTATTTGTGCCTCTCAGCCAAACCCTAAAACCTCAAAGCCTAAACCAAGAAACTGAACCAAGTTCAATTGCAAAGTCCCTTTGCCACCAGGAACTGGTGGTAGTTCTCAGCTGCAGCAGACCCTTAGAAACCTCTAAGCTGATGGTTAATCAGGGGAAATCTTGACTTGTGGCATCTGAGCCATGATTATGGTTCTACAAGCAGCAGCACAATTATAACTAGCACTGTTCTGCCTTTCAGACTCTGGCAATCAACACCATTAACTTCTCCACCCCACTGCACCTGGGGCAATTAGTCACCAGTGTTTTAGTATTACCTCTGCCAGCTGAAATAATGCTGATGTTCCACACTGTTTCGTTAAATCAGAAGGCCCTGAACGGGACGTACTTGAAGAAATCTGTGGAGAGGAAAACCAACACAAATAAAACATTCTTTTCTCTTTTACGTTTATGACCGCTTTTGAATGGATTGTTTCCCTCGCCTTCCCAAAATTCATTTGTAAGATTACAAACTGAAAAAGAAGTGCAGACCTGTGCATGGTGGTATGAACAAAAGCCCACTCCAATACTGCTTTGCTGGATAATGCCACTGTACAGTAAACCATAGTTGCAGGTTTGGGGTTTTTCTTGTCAGGACTCCCTTTGAGGAGCAGGATGAACTGAAGCACATGCTCTCTCATACAGCAACAAACTCCAGCAGTTAAGCAACAATCTATACCAGCATGCAACCCAGCTGGCAGTGTTTTTAAAGGCTTAACAGGACACTGGATTCCAAAATTTTTAATTATTTAATTTCATTATCATAGGTGAAGGAGGTTATTCCTTTCAGGCTATGGCATTGCCTTTTAGCATCCTATAGGACTCATATAAAAGAGATGGTCTGAACCCAAAGCTAAGTAGGAGCCCTCAAGCCTTTGGTAATCTTTAGTTCTTCTCAGAGTAAAAGGAGGCTGTCATACAAGCAGGTAGCTATTTATCCTCCAGAATTTTTTTCCTGTATCAGCCCATGATCCTCTTCAGTACTTTAGAGTGTTTTGTATATCTTTTGAGCTAGGTGCAAACAACTTATCTTTTTCTAGACAAATTTAAAGTATCAGTATCAGAATTGGCCACCAGTATGAAGAAAATGTTCTATTTTTAAGGACACATCCCATCATCTCTGACCAGGCTTGTGGGTTGCTTATACCTCCTCCTTCAGGCTGCATAAGAAAGTGAAGTTATAAGGGTCTGGGGAAGTAAAGTATTTGCATCCTTTTGGCTCTCCCTATCCCCACAAACTCAGTTTTCATTGCTCTCAACAAATATGGGCCTACAAAGTCAAGTGCAGAATTTGGCCATGAAGGAAATAAACAAAAAACAACACTGTCTCTACATCTTCTCAGAGGTGCAGCTCTTCACAGCACCTCCCAAGCTCTGACCATTAGAGCTCAAGCCTCCCCATGCTGCTCACAGCCAATGCTGTTAGTGCTATGGAGTGGCCTCCTTGCCTTGGTGAGGTGATGCTCCACTCCTGCACTGCCTCCCTTCACTCTCGTGCCTCTGCACCGAAGGCTAAAGACAGAGCAAGAGACTCAGCAGAGCTGAACAGCAACAGCCTCCCAGCCTTCAGAATGCAGAATGGCTGCTCCAACCATCTGCAGAAACTTAAAAATCCTCAGAATTTTCAGAAAATAATTTAACCTCCTTCTGCATTTTGTTTTAATCACCATCTGTGAAATATTGTGAAATTTCAAAAAGGAAGGGATAGGGAAGAGGGGCGGGAAAAAGACAATAAAATTGTTTAATCCACATAGCAAAGAGATGAAGGAGGAGCAGAGCAGTGTGGTATGCTGAAGAAGACAGGCCCCCATGCACCAGACACTTGCCATGCCAGCAGCATGGAAGCAGTAGTCCAGTCCCCGCCAGTGTACAGCATCTGCAGTTTGGAGTTACAGCACAGCTGTCTGCCAAATCCATTTGCCAAACCCTAAGACATCCTCGAGGTGATTATGAATGTGGTTTATTTGGGATGTTCCAAACCACGTCCTGAACTGCTATCTAAAAACTTAAGCTGAATCTCTCACATATCATTTATCTAACTACAATCCAACATTAGAGATTTCCAAAACTGGGGAAAAAAAGAAGGAAAAATCAATAGAACTGATCTTCTATCAAGAACTAGAGACATGGGGGATGTGCCTAGCACATCTGTTGTGTTTTTCCCTGTTTGAATCAGAGCCTTTAACGTCCATTTTGTGCATTAAATTAGGCTTGCAGGAATCCATCTGAGCAATCAGGGAGAGATCACAGAAACCTGTCCAACATACAACACTCATGCTGCCAGACCTAGCTTCACTTTTTCTGCCACCTGCAGTACAAACTGTGCACTCCTGTGGACAAGCATCTGCCCTGCTACTGAATTAGGGTTTCACAAGCTTCACAGTCACATCACAACTTCTAATGCTGACTTCTAAAAATCAGGCTGCACTCAGCAATAAGCCTTACTCTGGAACAGCACTACTCAGCCTGCTGCTGTCCTGTTAGAGGCCCTGTTAAAAACTTCCGGTGTCTCTGAGTAAATACTGCCAGTCCTTCTGCTGTCCCAGAGCTGCAGCAACCAAATACCCTTATGGATCACTGCTCACAGTTAGGTGTAATCACCCTTGCCCAGGCACTGCTGGCAACAGAGCACACAGCCACAAACTCTACTACTGCCAGAGACTGCCTGTACAGTCAGGCAGATTTTCTTCCACTCATGTAAGTTCCTTTAAAGCCACAGTCTTGCAACACTATCCATACAACAAGACATTAAATACTTTTATTTCAATGCTTCCAATCTCTGCCTTTTTCCTGAGATGGACTGACCTCACCATCAAGAATACAGGGCTGGCTGCAACTAGATAGGATCCAGAGAACCATTTTCCATACTGAAATAGGATGGGAATTGGAAATAAAATCTAAAACACCACAACAACCAAGCAAAAAAAGTGTATAAGGAATGTGCTAGCATACTCCCTTATTTATCTGGAATACAGCACGTATCTTCATCTTTCAATCACCACAAAGAACAGTATTTGCACATCACACCTCAGAGATTTTTGAGTGAATCACCCATATCAGAAGGAGACCTCTACAAGGTTATATTTACGACCCACAGAGAATTTCTAGGACTTGGAGGAAACCTGACCCAGCATCCTTGATTACTGCTGACAGCTGCCAATTTCAGATTTTAATACACTGCATCAACTTCCAACTTGTCACACAGATTCCTGATGACCTCAAAGTCTACTTTTCTCTTCCTCTTCTCAGTCCCTGATTAAGCAATGCATCTTCCAATCATTATAACTAAAGCTTTGGTTTTTTATTCCAGGTATCCAGCTCCTCATTAAGAAGAATACTGTTATCTCCTGTCTTTGCTGTTCTCCTGAGCACTGTTTTTATTACAGTTATAAAGCTAATTTTCCTAAGAAGAAGTGTAACTTTCTGTGCTGTCTCTAAGAAAATATGCACATTCCCTGGGACCACAGCCACTGCCTACTTCTCTTGGTATATCATTATTTACTACCTATGTTTCTGGAAATACCAAATTTGATGCTAGAGGAAACCTTAAACAATTTATACTTTTTCTGTGGAAGTTATACACATCCTCCCCTTCTGACACTACTGGGTATAACTTTACCTCTGCCAACTGGAAGAGTGCCGACTTCCCACAGTGCTTTACTGGCTCGGGACTTGGCAACTGGGAAGTATTTGATGAGATCTAGGTTACAAGTGAACAGAGGAGAAAATATTTCAGTGGCACACAGGAAAGACAGAAAGGAAAGGAGAAAAAGAATGGAAAATAAGGGATTAGTTAAAACAGTTACTTTTAGTTCCTTCTGGCAAAAGGCTCTACTTCAGACAGGCAACCCCACCCAATAAACACGTAACAGATATGTAGAAAACAGGAGAATACAAGCAAATACAGCATTCCTTCCACAGATTATGCTCATGGATACTCTATGTTTGCACTGTCCACAACTAATATTCTGTTATGCTGAGTGCTTTGGATTTTTTTTTTCTGACAAAGTGAACAAATTATTACTGTTGCTTAAAAATATGCACTATTAGTTGTTGAGGTTAAATAAAATTCTCCCAGAAAGTCTGGGCAGTATTTCCCATTATTTAGATATAGAAGAGGACCATCTGTCCTCACAGGCAGTTCTTGTTTCACTTTCTTTATTTATAAAAAAGGAAATACAACCTATGTCTGGAGATCAAATCTAGCCTTCCAAAGAGCTGTTGGTGTGCCAGCACCTGTGATGAGTAAATAACTACCATTACCACGTTAGGGAGTCGCTTTCACAGCCAATTTTTTTCAGACTGGCTTTCCAGTGCAGCATTATGAATTCAGAAATGCAAGAATTATTATTTCTGATATGCAGCCTTTTTTTGGCAAGGCACTGCACGGCAGTATTTGCTCTGGAAGCCTTGAGACAAAATCACCAGTGTTTCTGTGGTATCTCCCTCACCACAAAAATCACACTTTGGACCCTGATTAGGCAGGCAGTGATAGGACAGGGGCAATGGTTTTAAGCCAAAAGAGGGCAGGTTTACGGAAGATGTTATGAAAAATTCTTAACTCAGAGGATGGTGATGCACTGGAACAGGTGGCCTAGAGAGGTTGTGGATGCCCCAAACCCAGAAGTGCTCAGGGCCAGGCTGGATGGGGCTTTGAGAAACCTCATCGAGTGGAAGATGGCCCTGCCCATGGCAGGGGGGTTGGAATGACATGAGCTTTAAGGTCCCTTCCAAGTCAAACCAAACCATCCTATGTGTCTATGATCTTTCAGATGCAAAAATTATCACATTTGCCTTTCTCCTCGTATTTAATTCTTTCTTTTGAACTAGGTTTTTTGAAGAATTCACCTTTCAATTACCTGTCAAAGACTTCATTACACTCCCCACCACATCCCCCTTCACCAAAATCCAGGACATCTATTTCACTTAGAGCTACTTAACATACAGTGAGTAATACTCAAATGTGCACTAATAGTAATTTTTAATATTAAACTGAAATTTTTCAACATCCTAGTTTTGCTTTGAGACAGTTCAGTGAACCTACTCAGGACCCCACCTGACTAAGTAATCCTGTGCACTGCACTTTGCAGGAAGATGGTCTCAACTTTTTAATCTTTCTATCATAACAAATGCTCACCTCAATGATATTTTTTCAGCACAGTATGAATGGCAGAAAAAATGATAGAACAACACCCATACACACTGAATTATAACTTGAGAACATACAGGAGTATCTGATGCACAAAGTGAGGAGAGAGTAAAGAAATTCTGACAACACAATAGGTGTTCCTAACAAAATGTGAGACCTCTATATTACTAAAAGAGAGGAAGCAGACATTTCATATCAGAAAAAAAATATTTTAAGAGTTAAGAAAACAAACAGCAAGCAACACAAGCCTGTAACTCATTCTGATGAAGTTACTGGCCAAATATCAGAAGGAAAAGAAGAGCTGATCAATCAGCTCTCCATGAGATTACTGATCCCATTCCCTGTCTCAACAACATCTTCCAGCCTATTCAGAACCTCCAGTACTACAACCACAAACAGCCCCTTACTCATGTAGAGGTTTAACTGAAGGATCATGAGGATCAAGTTACTATCATTTATAACAATATAGGTGGGATTTTAGCTACTGCATTACATTTTAGTTTGCAAAAGAAGCATGGTACTACTTTTTCATCATCCTCCTAGAACAGGCATTTCATTTCAACACAAACATTCAATAATTTCAGTATGTGGGCAAACAGCAAATACACTTGTCTTTCCCTGGGAAGATTACAGCTTTACATATGGGAAAGCTGGAAGGGAAAACACTCACTAGTTTTTACACCCCCGATAGCTAGGCATTTTGACCAAAAGTTTTGGATTCAAACTTCCTGTTCTGCACAGAAATAAACAGAGCAAACCTTTTCAAAGTGAGTAGGTGATAATTTAGCAGGGGCAAAATCATCCTTAGGCATGCTTTTTTTCTTAAATGATAGTAACATGCTGGACTAGCAAAGAAAATTGCACCTTGTTGCATGCTGCACGTGACTGCTTTGGGTTTTTTAAAAATTAAATCACCTGGAGAAAAGATTTAGAAAAGCTGCTGAAAGCAAAGAGTTTGGTGGTTTTGGATTAATTTTATTTTTAAGGTGGTTGAACTAGCAATTCTTTTGCTTCCATACCACAGAAGCCTTTTCTTTAATAATGAATAAGAGTTTAGAAAAGTAAATCCAAGAAGTACTCTCCTTTCCTCTCAAGGAAGCAATCACTACCATCTGTTCACATTTGCCAAACACAGATGCAGTAAGACCAAGAGAGCAGGGGGTCCCATCTGCTCTGCTTCCCTCTGATGGTAAGGAAGGGAACAGGGACCAGCCCCTGTGAGCACACAGCCTGCAAACAGCCACCGCCCTAAAGAACATGGCCCACTGCTCAGAAACCACAGCGTACAGAATGCCTTTCCATAAAGGTTCAAATGAGAAGGACAAAAGTAGGGCCAACTACTTGCAAGGTCAGAGCAGCATGAGGAAGCCGAAAGTGTAACTTGACAACAGTCCAAACTTTAAAAAGCTCTTATGAGGATGTCACCTCGTCTTTGAAGACCTCCAAGGCACTTGCCTGCGCACCCACAGGACCAAACGAAGCCTTGCTCCCAGGATTTCCATCATCTCTTGGGGTAAGTCACTAGGCAGGCCTCATTAGCCATATCCTGAACAGATTTAATTGACAAGTATAGCACTTGGGCTAGACAACCAGATGAAAGACTAACTGAGGCTGTAAAGACAAAAAGAATCCCATGCTACTCTACACATAACGAGCTGTTTCTGAGTGACAGGGCACTTGTACTCCTGGGGTAAAGGTGTCTGTTTTAAATGACAAACCTACTCAATGGGATCGCTGTCTTCACAAAGAGGCACTCTTACTCACCCTGCTGCAAAGGCGGTAAAGAGAAAGGCAACAGATGAGAAACACCCAGCCAGAACCAAAACTGAGCTGGGATGGCTGCCAGAAGTCTCCAGGCACATCAGACCGGAGCACACTTCACATTTCTTCACAGGTCTACTTGGCTACTGGTTGAATAACTACTTTCTCTCCCTCTCTTTTTTCTTTTGTAGCACTGTATATTGCTGTCAGCAGCCCACTGCAAATTGCTTGCCATAATTTAGCTCTCTAAATGCAGTAACGTGTTCATATAGACAAGCTGCAGTAAGAAGTGGCACAGTACGGAATCGGACCTTTGCCAAATTTGACAAAGACAGCCTGTGCAAATGAAAGCCCTTATAGCTGAAAGAGCACAAGCAGCTTTAATAGCAGGGGAGAAGGCTTAAAGAGGTTCTGTAACATGCTCAATACTTTCCCCTGGAGCAATCTAAATTAAATCATCAGGCAACAAGCTCAGAAAAATGCCATTTCTCTACTGCTATAGATAAAAAATTATGTTCATCACTGTCATTAAGGTTTCACAGGAAGACTAACCATGGCTAACAAGGTAGGTTTTTAAANTTTTTTTTTTTTTCTCTTTTCCACATTTCTGTCTCCTATTTCCAGCCACAGAACAAAACCAACCCCTCCGGAATGCACACCCATTAAAATATTTTTACATTAACCGTGACTCTAAAACTGTACTCAGGAAATCCTAGTTAACTTTCTAAGCATCTCTTCTACCTAACATTTGATGATTCATATGTGCACTCCAGGTGTGCCAAAGGAGCTCATTCAGCATAGTGGAATGCAACTCAATGCACTGTCACATCCGTATAACAATTTTCAGGTTTGTAATTTTGTTTGTTCCATTAGGAGAAGAAATGATTTTAGGTTCTGTGAAATTCTGAGTGTGGCTAAGCCAGGTTTTATGTGACTATTTAAGAATGTTGTACTAAATTCAATACATACTCTGTTCAACTCTGCAAATATCCAGAATGACTGAGATTTTTGAAACTAAGTTAGCAGATTCACTTGCAGTATTATTCCAGTATTTTGCAATAAAATTAACAAGAAATGTTCTCCAGTTTGTATCATTTAATTTGGTTTAAAAGTCTGGCTTCAGCACATAGTTCCATCCTGCTCAATTCTACTAATTTTCTCGTAAGAACCTTGTCAATAACTTCTAACTTTCAAAAATGTGGTACATATAAAAACACTCTCATGAATAGAGATATGAACTCTATTCTATGTTTTACAAAGTGTTTGTAGTCAGATATTTTCTGGCACCTGAATCAGTAATTTGATTTTTCTTCCTTGGCCCTCTTAAGAAAAACACCAAGGCCCATTCTACCCAAGCTAAAAACACAGGGTAGACAATTACGTCAATATTTCCTAGAAGGAAGTGTGTGGTATGTAGCCAAACCTCTGTAAACACACAGAATAAAAAACCGGGTATCTTTTAAAACCTTTATGCTCCTCTGCAACAGCACCAGCTCCAATGGCAGCCTTTTCAGACACACAAAATGCACCTGTGGCATAACTGATTCTACAAGCAGTATCAGACTCCCCCAAATGGGCAAGATGAGCATATGTGTAGAAAGTCAATTCAACAGAGGCACATTCAACATGAGAGGGGAAACTCCTAAAAGCAGCATTTCACGAGCTCCAAATCTTCAATATGTCGAGGAAGGCAGATAGGCTACATACTTAAGGGTAATTGATAGGCTTGATAAGTCATCACCTAACGATGCTGTTAAATATCCTTGTAGCTGTTGTGATAAGCTTCCTTTGACCTGCAAGGATTCTTCAAAGGATTCCTGCCTCTAGGGCAGTCACCATTCTGTCCTGCTGCAGCCTCTTCCACAGGCAGTGTGCACCGTGTCATTTCAGAATGTCTTTTAATTGCTGTTTTCCTAGATGTAAATTAACAGGCCATGTGGATAATAAGTCTGCAGTGGTCCTTTGGGTATGGAAGGCTAGGTAATGATCACAAGTCCTGTATCTCATATGTGCTACAGCTGGTAGAACTAGCCAACATCTCGCCCAATCACCCCATGGTTTTCTTAACACAATGCTGTCACGAAGATAAACATCTCCTGATGGGAATCCCTGATAAGACAGGGTGCTCAGCCATTCAGTGACAACTCTTACCGGTTCCTTGCTTCCTCCCATCCTCCCCCACCACAGTCAGCCATTTATACCTCAGCAAACTGAAACAATGCAGACTCCTCCGTTTGTTTTACTGCCCCCAGGACTCCAGGCTGTGACGTGTTTGAAGAGATCTGTCAGGAAAACAATTATGCTTGTATTACCTAACTCTTCAGTTTCAGTATCACACTTCAACATGCTAAATTTATAATCTGTCATAAACAGACTCCTGGTACTCCAGAGTATGCAAATGAGTCCCAACACACTCTTTGAACAAAGAGTATCTGCTTTCCAGGAAACACAAACAGGTGATCTGTGAAATGGTAATCTTGAATTACTTTTCAGAAGGAAAATTTTTCTTAGTATCAACAAAACAGGCTTTTTTGGAAGGCCTTTTATTTGCCTGCTGTTATGTCAAAGAAGGGTTAGCAACAAATACTTAACACTGTCTTGTATTTCACAGTTCAGTGGAAGACCTGAGACTGCAGAATAGTGGTGATGATAGAGCACAAATTGCTACTTAGCATAGAAGGTATGTGTGGACAGGAACACAATGTGTGCAGATATTTTGAGATACCAGATCTACCCCAGATATTAAGGTAACTGCATTTCATACTGTTTAACTAGTGCCAATTACTTTGGTTGCAAATGGCACCTCTGATGAATGTTAGACTTCACTACAAGCACCAATTATTTTGCCGCTGACACACATACCTACCATGCACTGGTTAGGTGCACCCTCTCTACAGGCTGTTTAACATCCTTGAAAAATAAGACTAGCTAATTTGCATTTCTAATTACTGATCATCAGTAAGCTACTTCTAAACCACGTGTTTTAACAGTGCAGGTGAGCCTGTTTCCTGGCACCCACTGAAATTTTTCTTCAACGGGTAAGGAAAAACCAGAGGTCAGAAGCCCCTAGCAAGGGCATATCTGGCAGCACACAATTCCTGCCTGCTACCACATGGGTCTGGCACTTCCCTCCTTCAGCACTGTAAAACGAACTGAAACAATTAGGTGAGCTGGTATTTGTCTTACTCTTTAAAAGATTCAGCAGTGAAATTCAAGAAACAGACCATTATCAAGAGGAACTATACAATATAAGACATTGCTCTACTGACAGTATAAGCACATAAAAGCATCTCAGAAATATGGGAAGATGGATGTTGAATCATTACCACAGAAGTGTCATAAGTGATACTGGAATTAACCAATTCTCAGAAGCCTCTAAGTATTGCTTTTCATTGCTGGCACACCAGGCATTTCCGCTTCCTAACAAGAAAAGCCAGCAGGCTGTTTAAGGGCCTACTTACAAATTATCTACTTCACTCTGGCCATCACCTTTAATCAGAAATAAAGGATCAGTGCTCCAATTTATTTCTAATACATTTGAAAGACTCAGATCTTAAGTTGGAACTCAAGGGCTTGTGCGTTAATGTTAAAATATCCAACTGAAAAAAATGTCCCAATTTCTGTGTGCTAGGATTGCAATGTATCTGCTCCAGAAGTGATGGTGTTTTAGGGAAGAGTATGAAGTGCACAAGGCAATGAGTATTAAAGACACACAAGTCAGATTCACAGCTGTGAATACAGGTAATAAAAAGCCCCTACTATGACAAAATTTCTTTCCATATACACTTAAAAACTACCAAGAGTCCTGTAAAATCAGTAGCTATAGAACTAAATATTTCTGTGTCATGTATTATGACTATTTCAAAAGTTGGAACAATACCAAGAAACAAGTGATGCTTGCAGAGGGCCAGAGTTCCTTGTAATCTCATTTTTGTCATGTTATTTATATCGATGAAATCCATTAAGACTTGAATGAAACCGTTTCCTTTCTTCAAAGAAAAAGAACAACAACACACACACCACAGTTGCATTTCTAGCAATAACTGGAGTATGTTGACAGAAATATTGTACATGGCAAAATTAAAGCATAGAGCTTGTTTGGTGGTTCTAGAAGAAAATTTTGGGAATTTAAGAACTGCAACTATTTTTGATGGAACTGATGACTAAAGTGGCCACAATATATTAGAAACACAATGTAACATCCAAATACATGTTAAAACCTTAGTTAATAAGGCTCTAAAAGTTGAAAACTAACTGCAGGAACGACATATCTCAAAATTATAGCTTAAACCACAGCTCCATTATTGCACTTGAGTTTCCACCATGGTCCTAAACACACTCTCCTGCACTTCAAGTCTGACCAACCTGATAAATGATTTAACAGCATAAACCCAAAAATGAGGGAAAAAATGAAAGCATCAATTTAAGTTAAAGACATTTGATTTTTCTTTAAGCTGGACATCAGATGCATCTTAAGAGAAAGCACTTGGAAAAAAACTCCTTTTCAAAGAAACTCACCTCTGCAAACTGAAACAATGATGACTTCTGACAGGCTTCTGTAGAATCAGATGCATCAGACTGGCAAGTACTGGAGGAAACCTGAAACAATGAGAGTGCAGAGTAAGACCTCAAAGGTGCTTCTCAAGCTGAAAAAAGAGTGAACAAAACAAACCATTTAAGACAAGAAGGACAAGCTAATGTTTCACAGTCCTGGAAAGATTAAATCATATTTATAGATGAAAACACAGTTTAGCATCCATTTTAATGCATTTGAAAACTGTCTTAGAAGAAAGACCACAAAAATACTGGGGTTTTTTTTTCTCCTTTTATGATTCTGAACTTGTCAGAATAGTTTAATGCAATAGAATACTCAACAGATTATACTGGACTACACACATAGCTATCTTGTATTGGTCATGCTATCAACACTGCTATATCTGTTATTTGTGCTAAAATTCTGAGTAAGGTTACATAGAAGGTAAAAAATATTTTGAAGACACAGTTGATTACAGGAATACTAATTAGAAAAGTAATCTCCAATCATAACACCATGAAAATAAGTAGATAAGGGTAGCACAAGCCTAACATTTCTCAAATCATGTACCTAGACATACACTTTAAGGGGTGATTTTGATAAGCAGTGCAAGAAAGTCATTATATCTGAAAACAAAATAAAAAGAAATGACTGTTCAAAACCAAAAGCCATATTTGAATTAACACAGGTCTTAACCATGGTATTCTTATTAGCTAAAAATGTGCTAAGCATTATTCTGTAAAGGAATTCTACCAAATATGATACATTCATTAAGTGTCACATTTGAGTGTGGAAGATTTACATGTGTAACTCCTAGGAGAATGAGGTACTGTTAGTATAAAAGAAAGTATGTAACATGGCTTGTAAGAAACAAAAAAAGGAAGGAGGCTTTGTAAGATTTTAGAAAAAGTAATAGGATGGAAATTTTTTCCCTAACAACCTTTTTCCCCCCTCAAAATTTCAGTTCATTTAGAAGATTCAAAAATAATTGTGGGGCTTTTTCTTATTCATTACCTAAACAAGCCTATCAACAGCTTTCTCGGTGAAAGCACACATGAGATTTAGCTACTGACTGCACCTGTTGTTAGTAAACACAAAGCCCACAGCACACACAGGCCTACAGCACATACAGCTTGCCCTGCTGCTCCTGCTGCTGCTTGTTTGAGATCCTGAAGCACTGCAATATCAACAGCAGAATCTGCTTTCAGGAATCTGCTACCCAAGCTCCCCTGGAAACACTAAATCCAAGTGTAGCAACCCATAGGCCAAGGGGAAATACACCAACATAACAATCTGCTTATATATACAAACAAACTCGTTTCTTCCCTGCCATAAAACTGAGCTGCAACAGTGACTCCTGTGATCTGTATTTATTAAGCACTGAGCAGGATGTTTTATCAGTGTACTATGGGAGTACAGCAACTCAAAGGGCCACAAAGAATGTATTTTGAATGTCTATCTTCTGCCTTTTCAATAACTTGTGCTACTGTTTTCACTGATGTAATATTTATTACTGACTTTTATCATGTGTCTGTATAATCTGTGTAAGGTGTCTGTGCCTCAGCAATAGTCTGACTGTACCAGGAAAGCATCTTGTGGCTGTTGAGTGACCCATCTCTGAAGGTCTGAGACTTTGCAGAGGTATACATATATAAGGTTGCTGCTTGCACATCTGAGCACTCATTGGGTTATTTCAGGCCACTGCACTGGTGGGATTCCTAAAAGGAATAACCAAATTTTGGACTTGTTTCCCACATTTTCTGCAGTTCAACCAGCTGCCTTATACCACTTAGCTCTGAGTTTGGAGCCATTAAGCCATGGAGCCCAGGAGCACCGTGCTGGAGTGGCAGTGCCCTTCCAAGAGGGGCTATCCCGGCTCAGCCCCCACAACACAGGTGCCATCACACACTCAGGATGAGGCTTCTTGCTGCCTCAGAGGCCACGTGCTGGGGGCTGGGCTCAGCTTGTACACCTGGTAGCACAAGAATCACCTGCTGGGGGAGGTGTGAAGCCCAATCTTCTACAGTTCTGTGTGTAGAGGACAGATTGCTGGTGCTCAGTAGCTCAGTGGAGATTTCATGGTTGGAACCATTATGCTCTTCCTATCAATTCCTGCTACTCTAAAAAGCTAATGCTGTTGGCCTTTACTTGGCAGAACACTAATTTGAACTTGTTTCTTCTACTCTGCTGTTCCCCAAACATTCTTGACCTCTGGGAAACTTAATGGTCCAGGACTTCTAACCTTCGCCAGGTTGAACCTGATCAAAGCATTAAAATAATTACCAGAGAGAACAGATACACAGATAGTGCCATTTTGTACATCTCACATCCTGCTCTAATAAAATGTCCTCAACACCTTTTCTTCTCCTGTTTCTTCCTCCCAGCCTTCCCTCAAGCTGCACGTTGAGATTTTTCATATCTGATTCACACTTTGCACACACCCTGCATCACACGCAAGATAACCTTTTGTTCTCAAAAAGAAAGAAACCACAAGGATAACACCTCTGTGGCCTTCCTTTCCCTGCAGGTTACCATAACGTGTTCTAAAATGATCACACCGAACAAGGGTGGAGGAAAACCCCTGGGACAGCTGCACGCTGACCGGTGCGAGGCACTAGTGCTGGCAGACAGGCAGGTTTTGGACAACGCTACGGATTTCGGGATTTCTGAGCAGTAACCTACAGAGAGTCCACTAGGTGCTGCTGTAAGGCAAGGAAAGGGCCTGACGGACGAGTAAGGGAGATGTGCAGGGAGGAGAACGGGCAAGCAAGCTCACCCGGCTTCAGCCTCGCTGCCATTAACCTGCGGCGAGGAGCAGGCTTTGCCTGGCACAACCACAGCAGCTGGAGCAGACCCGTCCCGCACCTCTGCTCAGGTGTTCAATAAAATATGCTCATACACCTCTGTCTTGTGTAACTGATGAAAGCATCCAAAATGCAGGGGGAAACTCACTGCATATCCAAGTCCTCTGTTGCCTGTCTGTAAGGTCTGTAGCTTCTCTTGCCTCCAGTAACTCCAGCTACTGCCTAGAAATCAATCACCTACCAACACTGAGGTCTGTGAAGAGAAGAGAAACTCTCTAGTCTGTTACAAAAATGGGACCATATTGGCAACATACAGAGATGGCAACTGAAGCCTCAAAACAATTTTGTAAATATCACTGTTATGTCTCTTCTGATCGATCCTCCTGCTTGAAGGTCACTTTGTTACCTGACATCAGGGCTCCTGACAACTTGAAGATTAAACATCTCACTTGAAAAACCCCTATCCATTTATTCAGCATACACCTGGCAGAACATCAGCAGGTGTTGAATACTTTTCATTGGAATAGCAGACCTCTAAGTACAATGTCCTTCATCCTCTCTCAAGTGCTGAGCAAGATTGTGCCAGTGCAGCCCTCCCCTCCCCTCCCGTTAACAACTTTAAGATTGTAGGAGTATGTAAGACCTATACTTACAAGGACACCCAAGCCTGAATAATCATACATATGCACAGCAGTCAGTCTGCACGTTGACAGGTAATCCTGCATCTGGCAGATCCTCAGTTTAAGAACCATATATGTGCACATGTATGTTAAGTGTATACACACATTTAACGATAATGTAGGCTACATGATATAATTTAGAGAACTCTTTAAAATACGACACTGTGTCTGCCCTTTTTTAAAAACAAAATGCCAAGGGCTTGAGATGTACAACGTGCATTTATATACTTATGTGCATATAAAATCAATACATATATTCTCCATAATAAAGCAACTTCTGAACCTCTTCACTAATCATACCCCAGCAGTCACCTTAGTAGATCATACTGTCTCTCATGTGGATACCAACTCTAATGCAACACAACAGACTCCTCTCCACTGAAGAGCAAATCAGCTTCCTGACTCTATAAAGAATTCTTGAGCTGCTCTCTGAGCCCGTCATACCACCTCCTACCATGCTCTGCTAACCTCTCCCAGATGCTGCTTTAAGTGTGAGACCATAAGCATGGAAATCCAACCACAGATTCTCCTAAAGGCAACGCAAAGATGATGATCCTACATCTCCTCTGTCCACACACCCAAGGGTGGGAAGACAGAAGAGTTGTTCAGTTATTAAAGTCTAAATAGGTTTAGGATCACTACTGCATTTGGGAAACACATGCGTAAAAAATATTTGCCCTGTTTCTATTCACCACTGAAACATAATAAGGGAAAAATGGAAGACACACTAGGGCTGACACACAAAAGAAACTGAGAAAGTCTCTCAGCACCTGCACACACAGCTGGAGACAACTCCTGCTAACACGCAATGAGGAGGACTGAACTTTCTCCATTTGTGTCCCTTTAAGAATACCAATCACCCCAATTGATCTGGAGAAGATATTTTACAAAGGGGACCCTCAAAAAGAATCAGAGATGGGCAGTTTCCTGTGAAAGTGCTCTGTCCCTTAACCACCTGTCAGATAGGGCAACCAACATACAGTAACTCATTAGTAAGTATGGGCTAAATTATGGCCTATCATGATTCTAACAAACCCCTGACTAGTTTTGTCTGGGCTCTATTTATGACAATTATTTTGCTCTACATTTTTGAGGAAAGCAGATTACACAGCTTGCTTCTTTGATGTGGAGGGCCAGGTTTCAAAAGAAGACTACAGGCCCAGAAGAGAAGAGTGTAGTTTATACATAAAGTGAATATTTCATCACAAGTCGTATTGCATCCATCTATCAGAAAAAAATGGGGTTTATGTAGGCACATGGGAAGCGTGTCTTGCTCAAAATAAGAGAATTCTGATTAAAAGAACTTTCATGCACTAAAACGATCACACAACATGCTTTTTGACTCTAAATCTACATGTAGATTTTATTCCTGCACTGCCATCTGAAATCATACTACTTGAGGCACCTGTAAAATCAAGACACCTCAGCTCTCAAGGTCACAACAAACACCTTTTTTAAAGCCATGTAGTAATCTGTGACTAAAATATATCTTCCCTCACATTTAAACATAACAACATAGTAAAAGCAGCTTCTATGCTCCAAGCTGAGAGATTACAAGTTTGAGAAGTACAGGACAGTATAATTTTAGCACAAAATTATGTGTTTCTTTTCAATTCTCTATTAACTTGGCACGAGTGTTTTTTATTTTTCGTGCTGCAGCACAGAAGGTCAGTACCCACACAGCACAAAACATCAGTGGCTAAAACTGGTGTGCAAAGCATTGAGGAGTCCTGGCAGTACAGGAGCAATACATCTCAAATGCACTACACATATAGATTAATTATTGCTTTTCCTGCCAATAACAACAACAAAAGAGAGCTCTTTCCTAGAGCTAGAGATTTATGACTACTTATCATACCCAACAAAGAATCCACCTTTTGAACAATTTTTGAAGATGTCCTAAGAAGCAGGCGATATTAATAATCAGTCTAAAGAAAGACAAGAGATCTCTGCACTAGTGGAGATATGCACAAACACTTACTAGACTCCTTTGTAAAAATGTAAAACATGCTTGTGACGGCAACTGAAATACAAACTTCTTTTTAGACATAAGGATTTAGTGAATAGGAGTGGACTGCAATACTTCAATTACACCTGCTAGCACTTCCACGGTTTCAGAATGCATATACAATTATGCTGACTTTGTAGGAAATTATTTATGTTAGTGTGCCAAGGCCACAGTTGTGTGAGGAATTGCACAAACATATAAAATCCTTGCCCACAAAAGCTTCCAAACCACCTGTTTGTTAACACAGTCACTGTATTTCAACCCTTCCACCTCTGACAATGTCTGTTCATGGGATAGGCTTGACTGGTGTCCTCAAGGATCAGCAGAGTTAATACTGAACTGTGCTCAACCTTTATATTCACAATTGGGATAGAAGACTCACACTTCATTCCCAGCTGAGGTTACTGGAGATATGTCCTAACTTTCCTTTCCCACTGGTCAAATATTCCTCTTACAAGTTCTTTAAACTGAGAGCTCGGGGTAAGGGAGAGAAGAGGGTTTCTTACCTCTTGTGCAGTAAGTGCATGTTCCCCTGCTAGAAGCAGCATACTCAGGCCTCCCATTTGTGTAGGATCTGTTAAAAGAGTAAAATGAAGTCTTAAGTTGATTCATTTGCTTGTTTAAAAAACCTACCACTTGCACCACTAAAGCCCCAGAAGACTACTTGTCACAGACACTCTCAGCAAGCTGCCATAAAAGGCAGTTCAAGAGAATCACAAATAACCATTTCTGTACCCTCTGGGAAGGTTTTCAAAGCTGTTTGAAGGATTTAATTGGATTTGTGTGCTTAACACCCCATTGCGTGGATTTACAATTTTACTGCCAAAGGTTTTATGTACTACAGAGATGAATATCTTTAAAACAGCAACTGTAATGATCTCATACATAAATATGTGCAAAGATGCTCTAATAATGCACAGGTTTCTAAGTCAGTGGATGCTCCTACCAAGGGAGTGGTTCCTTCTTTGGCAACTGAACAAATAAAAGGATGGAACAAAACAACATGATCAAGCTCTGAAGCAAAATTTCTATTTTCATTTGTCCTTAATTTAGAGATGTATTTAGTGGTGAAAAGTGCCAGCCTGACAGCTCTGAAGCATGAAGCCAAAACAGCCCAAGACTGGCCAGGCAAGCTGCCTGCCTACTTGTTGCCCTGCCAATACAATATATAACTGAGGAACGTAAAATGGAGATATAAATGTTCTTTCTACAAGTATTTGATACTGACAGCTTTTCCCCTCCAGCATTCCTGCATCTCAGGAGCTCAGAGAATGACAAGAAGTGAAAGCAATAAACTCTGACACTGCATTACTCATGAAGTAGCTTTTCCACTCAGAACAGTGGTTGCTCTTCATCACTATGAAGACTAATTGTCTGATTTTGAGGAAATGCCTTGGGAGCAATGCAGGCATTTGATTTAACACTGTCATGTAGAGACAGGGAGATAGTGGCCAAATGTCTCATACAACAGCCACAATGTGAGTGGATTTTTTTGATCTTTTCAGCTGACATGGGCCAAACTTGTACCTGTAAACCTCCAAACAATTTAGTGCTACAGCTGACCATGGTCCAGGTTATGGGAATACTCATAGATGATGTTTAATTCAATGCCACAGATGCTGCCCAAAGTTTTCCCACACTCAGCATCTCACTGACATTGCCAAGGAAAGTTTTTTCAACAGTCTTTTAGAAAGGCATTAAACAGAAGCAGAGGAAAACAATGTAAATAAACTAGGCTCATTCACTACCTCATGGATAAAACAGCGGCTTATTAATAAATAGCATTAAAGAGGCACCCTAAAGAGCACCTAGCTTCAAACCCAATACTAAACTGAAATTAACTTTTTCCTTCACCATAATAAACACACAGAATGCATGTGGAGGGTTTTGGTTTAAGAAGTTTGCCTTTTTTATAAAAAAGAAAAAAAAAAATCACACCTCCATGAAGAGACAAGGCTCTACCAGAGGTGTAGGATCTAGTAACAAGAAGAGACACTGTGAAGGGCCAGTAAGTATCTAAGTACAATTCATAAGTGAAGTGATTCTGTCAGCAACAGCACTTTTTGCCATCCAAGCAGTTGATCAGAAACCATTCAGTCCTTCAAACCAGAGGACATCAGAGCAATTAGGAAGTGAAAAGCGAACACGTATCTTGAAAGATAATGCCTGAGCAAGCAGTTAATTTGGAGGAAGGAGAGACTGGAAGAGATCTCCAGGCCTACCATAAACTTACTGAGCCCCATATTAAACAGTAAGGCCTTGGCTGGTTGCTTTCTACTTTCTTTACTCCCTTTGGAAGGTGTTTGCAGGATCCAAATCATCTAAGCATTAAGGGCTTTCTTCCAGTTTTTAGCTTAAATATACTCAGGGCCAGGTAGTATATGCTTTTTCTGGTACTCACATCTTTTAAGATTCGTAACTGTTTCCCTAAATGCTATCTCCCTTTTCTGCATTTACAGGACTTGTCCTACTCTTCCACTTTTTTTCCTGGTCTAAACAATTCAAGATCTCCCAATGTCATCAGGCACACCCATCTCCCATCATTCCAGCAATTCCTATAGCTCTCCTCTGCAGTTATCCCAGGTGGAGTTCATCTTTCTTGTATATGGATGACCATCAGGGCAACCACATCTGATGAGGGGGTTCCTGAAAACACTTTGCCTGACAAACTGCAGTATAGGACTTCCTTATGCCTGCATCACCCTGATGACTCCCAGCTGCTCTTCTGTGCTTATTTTAGTTACCGGTTGGTCCTTTTCCCTCTCCCAAGTTTTGGCTATCTCAAGAACACCCAGTTTATGACTAAAATTCTTGCCCCCCTTCTAAATATCTTCTAGGTAGTTTTGGCTTTCTGCCTTTCAATTAAGTAGATTATCATAAGGGGACAAAGACAGAAGTGTGCTTTAGTGTTTTTTTCGCCAAGTAAGCAAATACTTAAACTGTTTATTTAAATATAAAAATTAAGAAGAAGGAAAAAATTACAGATTAATTGGAAATGAAGGTTTAATGTGATGCTTAAACAACTTAAACATTATGCTGCGGCTGTAGCAGAGGGTTGGTGCTTAGATGTCTGCTCACGATAAAAACAAAAATCCTTCCACTAAAGTTCCAATTGCAACATAACTTCACCTAAAGGAAGACAAAATCTACATATCCAAACAATGCCATATGTTTATAGTGCCTTCTCAGCATAATAATGTTTCTCTTCTAGGAGCTTACTGGTATGAAAAAGAATTTTAAGGGGTATTTTACAGAATTTATTCTTAAATCAACAGTACTGGGAAAATAGCACATACATTTGACTTGCACAATGGCAGGCAATTCATGACTTTCTCAACAGCTTTTAATATTGATGAAACTTAAAACCATCTCTCTGTTTGGGAATGGCATCTTTTGTTAGTACTCGGCTGATTACAGACTCAGCAGGCTGGCTTGTTCATCATAGCCATTTCTCAGTCAGAGGAAACAACAAACTGAGGAAGTACTAAGCAGGAAGAAGGCCAGCAGGAACCAGCTTCAACTAACTTTACCTGGGTGCATAATTGAGCTTCTTTCTAAAAAAACCAGAAACTGTGTTTCTATAGGCATATAGCCTACTCCAGAAGTGTAATTTTTCCAGCCTTTGCCTCACTAAGAAGAATTTTGGCATGGACGGTTTTCTTCTGAAGCAAAAATATTCAAGTACTGGCAGTCTCACACATTTGTATGGCAAAGCTTTTGCAAACAGCAGTGTTCTTTGCCCTACACAGGTGAGCCATATCATGAGAAAAACGTGCTCAACTACAGCTTCCAGGCTGGATAATCAAGGACGCCACTAGTGGGTCTGCAGGTCAGAAGCCCAATGCTGGTGCCACACCTCAGCTTATTGACATAATGGTAGGTCAGCATGACAGACTTAAACATGGCAGGGTTATTCTTGTGAAGCCAAGAAAGGACAGAAACAGCCTGTGTGGGACTTAGAAAAACAAAGTAAGATCTTACTCTCCACGTATCAGAGGTTTTCCAAAATAAAATGTAATACACAAAAAGCAATCAAGGCATGATTGGCAATGACCAACAAATGAAACAGATTTCCTGTCATGATTCTGGACTCATATAAACCCTGTCCTGAGGAAGTTACCTGCCTTGAAGATACAAGAGAATCAGTGGCATTTTAAAGCTAGAAGTGTTTTTGAGGTGGTTCAGCTACATTTCAGTTCATCAGCTAGTATACAGCCTGGATTTTAGAGATTTTACTGGGTAGAAGAGTGAGAGCTGAATTAACTATCATGTGAAGTCAAGCAGAGAAGAAAACAATAAACATATTTAGCATGAACTGGTATATAGCTGACAAAGCAGTAATCCATCTGGCATGGCACACTTGTCATGATGTGGATGCTGCTAACATCTCTGTCAGAAGCTGTCTTTATTTTATGAACTATTCTTATATCCAAGATATTGCCAGTCTTCACTGGCATGAGGACTGGAGCAAGATCACTTCTGACAATTATGAATGGCTGTATAGATAAAACAGTGGATTAGTTTCATATTCTTAATTTCTCTGTCCCCTACTCTGACAGGTTGATTCAAGACCTCTGTACTCAAAAACTCGACATTAGGATAGCCCAGCAGGAGCACTGGGGGATGGATGAGAGGTAGGTTAAAGCTTGTTACTTGTTCTTTGTGTTAAGTCAATAAATATTTAAGGGGCATAGAAATGACTCCTCTAAAAGCAAAAGCAGAATGGTCTGAAGGGGCTTGTCATTTTCAGAACTGCTCTCCCATATACTGGAACTATACAGCATGAAATACTTTTATTTTGATCACATTTCACAGTTCCTTAAGAGCCAGAAGGAATTTCATTACAGGAATTTTCATACCACTATACTAAGGTATAAATGCCTCTTTATCCCTTTTCATTCTTTTACACTTGTTCCCTAAAAGCATTTTCTACTCTCCAGCTCACAATCTCTAAGAAGAGAAGTCCTATCTGCTACACACCTGTCATAAACCAGGTAGGATATGACAAAGTTTCTAATTTTATAAATACTGATGCATCTGAAACTTTAAACAAGCAAAAAAAAAAAAAGGGGGGGGGGGAAGGGAAAAAAGAATGGCAGGGAATTTTTTTTTCTACCTTGACTGTTAGGTTCCTAAGCTGCCAGTATTTAACATTAATGTCCCTGTATTTCAAGGTCATGATTAGAACAGTTCTGCTATTTATGGATATCAGTGAGAGATTATCTGCTTTTCAGCAGTTCAAGCACTTCATCTATACTTCTTCACATATTTCTTTTCCTTCAAATGTTTAGAAGTTTAGAATTTGCTCCTCCATGATATAATAGGCAAAAGAGCACATTTAAGTGAAATTAAATTATGCTTCTCTTGATTTAAAGAGAATAACAAAAATGTTAGCCCCATTGGCACATTAATCTACAAGAATATGAACACATCCAATTTGAGACACTCATAAATTATTTTTGCAAACAGTATATTACTAAACAGAGTACAGCATTCTATGACAGAGAAACAGAATGCACACAATCAGCCCTTTCCTTTTTGACCAGAGAATGAAAGTGTCTAGCAGCAGATAAGCTGGAATTAAAAAACAATCAAATCTGGGCCCTACAAGGGGTATGAGTTAGGATGTCTCAGATCTGGATTTGACTCTTAAAAATAAATCACACACTACGGGAAACTTCAGAAAACTGTTACACAGAGGTTTAACTGCAGTTTTGGCAACTTAATTTGGGACACTACAGTATTATGTGTAGTGAAGAAAACTGGTATCCCAATTCCATTTTAATACCATATCCTCAGACAAAATGAGAATGCTACAGCTCAGGAATATGGATGGAAATCTCACCTGCCATCCCAAAGTTAAGTTGTGGCATTTCTTCATTTTTGGTTACTTTCCTTGGGCTCGGTAAGTCTTTTGCAGAGTCTGATGCAATGGCCCATAGCTTTTTCCTGTTCGTAACACTGGATGCCTGGGTTTTCACAGGTTTGTTGGTTGTGGGGCACCACTTGTACCCTGGGTTTGCTTTCATAAATGCATCCTTGTACTAGAAAAGAAAACAGAAATGATCAGTCATGACATTATAGTCTACACAGGGCAACAGAGCACACTGCATGTAAGAGGATTTAATACAGTAACTAATTCTTAAATATCTTGATTTTTTAACAGTTTAATCACATGCTTAGAGTCCAACCACCAACAAAATTTGCTAAGAAGAAATACTAAGATAAGTAGAGTTGTATCTAAAAAAGTGGGTTCTGTCTTTCCTCTCATGAGGGTCTATTACCCAGACCAGGCTGAAGTTCTGATCCTGCAAACTGCTCCCCAGTGCTTGTATGCTCATGCTCTGAGGAACAGATACTTGAATTCTTTTGAAGGTTTACTTTCTGGTTTGAATTAAATAAAAACACACATTTAGCAGTAAATGCAGCCTGATGCATTACCTTGTACTCATTCTTCTATAATAGTTCTGTATTTTAGAATATTTGAGTATATGCTTTCCCAAACCAGGCATCAAAAACAAATTGCAACCAGTATAATATCATATTCAGTATCTTGTGATACACCATCCCAGTGCTCCTTCCAAAATGTACCGTGCTGTATGGCTGCATAAAACAAACTGTGACCATTCAAAACATTCTTTGGCCTTGAGCACCCAGCACACATTTCAGTTGTTTGCTGTGTTCTTGGTATGAGGCAGCAAAACAAAAGAAGCCAAACTACACATGGAGGGTGGGGGAAAGGATCTGGATCCCACTGTTTCGGGGGTGGGGGGAAGGACCAGGATCTATTTTATTCACAAAACAAAATACCAACGTTTTCCAAGAATTTTACTGCCCACATTAAACCAGGATTTCTGAATGTTAACAGTAACAGAACGACCACATTTCAGTATTTTACATGTGTTGCTATGCGAGGTTGAGAACTGGCAAATCAGAGGAACATGCCACACATTCCAGCTGCAGATGTTTGCCTAACAACTGATAGGGGTGTACAGCACTTGCTGCTCTGGGAGCCTTCCCAGCAAGTACCAGTGCTCACCACAGGGAGAAGGAACCCAACACCCCTTCACAACTGGGTAGCTCTCAATGGCAGCAAACAACCAAAAGAGCAGCTTTCTGCTTGGAAGTACACGGCAGGGCAGATGCAGGAAGTTTGTTCTGTGACTGCATGTTCCCACCCACACAGCTGTCATCAGTCCCAGCCATGGCACAGAGAAGCACCAATGTTTCATGCACATGCATGCACAGAAACATAGAGAGGAAAAAAAATCCTTTGGGCATCAAATACAGAAATAGCACTGAAAGCCTTGTCCTCTGCTGGAGCCAATACGGTGTTTTCCCAGCTCAACAACAAGTCTGCCTTGTGGCAGGGTCACCATCACACATGCACTGCTTTCTTTCATTTCCATCTTCACCTTTGAGCTGGCACTTGCTACCTCCAGACCGTAGCACAGATAAAAACGTTTCAGTTTACAAGAAACACAGCACTGTGTGAACCCTGCTGTGTGAAATCCTGTATTTATAGAAATGGCTATAAATAATAAAAATCTGCAGGGATCGCTGACCCACATACATGCTGTATTTTCTGAATAGGGTGTATGTATTAAATCTGCAAAGTAAGGACTGCGACACTGCTCACCTCACTCCTTTTCCCTTTCCTTCAGTTTGCTTTGGGAGCTCAGTACACCACAAAAATAGCCTGGTGGAGGGAAGGGATAGGAAGGGGAGGGTAAGGGAAGAGGAGGAAAGGAAATACAGCACGAAGCAGCTTTGCCTTCCATTGTTAAAGCCACAGCCCACTCACAAATCATGTTTCCAGCCTGCACAGTGAAAAGCACAGTCGCTAGCAATGAGCTACATAAGCTCTTCATATCAGGAACACTGCTTTGAGTAATTGAATTATTCTATTGAGTAATTTGACAAGCCGACAGGCTGCCCATCAAATGAGAACCAGAATGCATGCCATTTGTGAGATGAGGCTGCAATAAGCTTTTAATCAGTTTTCAACAAGAGCAATTCAAGTGAGCTGGTCTATTAATGTCTTTTTTTTTTCCTCTGCAAAGCCAAGAAGTGAACAGTAACTGCAATTTCTGAAGGGAAGGGAGCAAACTGAGGGAGGAGAAATCATTGGAACTGTTCATTTCAACACATAAGATGAAGGAAGAGAAAATTTTAAAAGTTAAACAATGGCCAAGAAGTACTTTTTATAAATGCATACAGAAGCCTGGTCCAAATCTCAAAAAGCCTTTAATTATTGACTTTTGTGACTACTAGACCAAGGCCTAAACCAGATAGGTTTTGCTTACCAGGTGATGAGAAAACTTAAATGAGCTGCACAGTAACAAGAAAAAGTCAAAGACAGCAGTGGAGTTTACTACTTTCCTGCCTTTGACCAACTGTGCAGTAAAGCAACACAGCCAGTCTAAGCAAATGTCTAAAATTGATTAAATAAACCCCAAAACACAAGCAAACCAAACCAACCAAAGAAAACCACAAAAAACCCAACCCAACCATAAAGTACCTAACCTGGAATGCAAAGACACCACCTTGCTTTCCACAACATGTGGCAGGGACTGCCCAGCAGGGTCATGTTCTGAAGTTTCAGGTAAGAAATAGAACAAGATGTGTTTGTGGGATTGGTCTGATGCCTTATTTCTGTTTGTGAAAACCTGGAGAATGTTGTGTTATGCAGAAGGACCGGTGCCACTTCAGAACTGAGGTTAAAACTCCCCAAGTTGCTTTTATCACCAAATAAAAAAAGATTTGCTTCCTCTAGTTGTGGTAGGAACAGGAGCTCACAAGTGGATTCCAGCTGTACCTCAGGCTAGCTGTTAGCACACACTTAATTTTAAATGTATGCTATTAAATGTCACATGAATCCCAGAGACCTAACATTAAAAAAAAATTCCCCAGAAAATACAAGAGTCCATTTTTCACTCCTGAAAGATGCAGGGTTCACATTACACACGTTACAGTCCATACGTCAGCCAGTGCACTTGCCAAACTCCAGCCAGCAAGCCGGGACGTTTGTCCCCTCCTACCCTGAGGCAGCTGCCAAAGCAGTGGCACCACAAGGCCAGCAAGCTCCCAGCCTGGCTGACTGGGACTGAGACACCATTGGCCAAGGACCAGCAGGGAGAAGTGTTCAGCTTGGCCACTGAATGGCAGCAGAACCACACAATCAGTGCCGTTGGAAAAGACTTCCGAGATCATCAAGTCCAACCTACAGACCAACACACCTTGTGAACTACACCACGGCACTCTGTGCCATGTCCAGTTGTTCCTTAAACACCTCCAGGGATGGTGACTCCACAACCTTCCTGGGCAGTCCACTCTAATGTCTAATCATATTTATCAGGCTGCTCCCTATAGGAAACAATCCTGACTGCCTGGGTCTTGCTGATGCAAAGACATATTTAAAAATTAAGTGTCTTCTAGCAAGGGAATAGGGCTTGAACAGTAACAATCTCACCAGATACCTTCTAAGTAAGCTGAACACTCCCACTCAGTCCTGTGAGAGTTAATAGAACACTACCCTTATTACTGAAGTGAATAAAAATGCTGGTGCATCTCTGTAAGTGGCCAGGTTCATTTCCCTCAGTGAAGGAAAGTACAGCAACACTTTTGGTTCCTTTTTGAGTATGTATCAACTACTGGGCTTATATCCTAGACAGTGAAACTTTCAAATTTAACCTGATATAGGAAGTCTGAAATAGAAAGCCTACCCATAAAGGTAACACCAGCAAAAGCAGACATCAAGCTCTGCAGGTGCAGCACCAGATCTCCAAGGCAGCTGTTGCTACAAGAGACCATAAACCACACGACTGAAAACAGAGGGAGTGTGGGGCCAGTTTTTCCAGATAATTAAGGCACCCCGAGATGCAGACAGGTACAAAATGGGATTTTCCAAAGTGCCTGAACGAACTAGAGATCTGATGAGCCTCTCAGTGGGAGTTGGGGACAGATGTCCAGTCTGCTAGGAAACTTCTCAAAAAAGTTTGGGCATCTCAGTATCTTCCAAAATGCCAGATCTTGCATACAGCTAGAGGTAAATAAATATACAAGTGCCTTGGCTTGTATACTGCTGATGTAATATCACTGCTAGTAGAAAGCAAGTAAGAAACAGAAAGCTTCTTGCATGGCACGTGATCTAACCTAAATGATTCTGGAACCTACAGCAACAGGTAGTAAAGAACATTCTAGAGACTGTAGAACAGAGACTGTAGCCACTGCAGGAGGGACCACTTCTGTAAGGCCCACCTGCATCTCTGAAAGAGCAGTTCAGATGCTCAGGGTATACAAGACACACTGGAGGGATAGCAGATATGACAGAGGGTTCTCTGGGAGATGTGTGTCCTGCCAGGACAGTGGCTACAGGCTGTGCAGTGAAATATGGAAGTCGAAGGACACTGAAAAGCTACATTTAAGTAACAGAAGATTACTCACTGTATCTTAAATCTCAGTGAGCTTATACAGGTACTCAAACAGAACACCATTGGTACAACAGTATTTTTATCATTTTCCAAAGGCACTCACCTTCTCAATTTTTAAATAAATTCTCTTTTAGGAAAAAGGAAGTACCAACAGGCAATTCTTACTACAGTTGATATTAATCTCTTTTTGACAGTCTCAGCAGTAAGCCTACCTACAGGTGGACCCGTGCAACCTGCTCTAGGTGAACCTGCCTGAGCAGTGGGTTGGACAAGATGATCTCCAGAGGCCCCTTCCAACCGCAATCATTCTGTGGTTCTGTGAAAAGCAGGTGTTACAATAAAACAACTGATCCATACACACAGAATAAGCTTGTTGCTGAAGAAGGCCCAAATGTATTCAACAGCACATTATAGCTTCTAATTATTGCTGTAACATACACTGTTTAAAGAATAAAAGTTATACACTATCTCTCTTCTACACATTCTTAGAACTCCTTATAATGATGTAAACTACTTAGATTTATTGTTCTGCTTTGATGTTGAATATTCAATTTGTTCTTCATGCCAAAAAAAAAGTAATTCCAGGAACAATGATTTCTGTAACAATATGATTAATAGTTTCAGATCTGTCACTTCATACAGAAGTTCTGCAATTATTTTCCCTCTTAATGAACAAGTTTCCTTCAGCAAGACAAAAGGCTAAGAAAAACACTCACATCGGGTTCATTTCTTCCGAAATTATTTCTTTATTCTCATCTTTCCTTTCTCTGCATCTGTACTGAATCTTCTAATTGCCCTTTCCCCAGACGTTTAGAGAAATATCGCTAATTTGTAAGTGGGAAATGCAGAATGAAACCAGAATGGTTGGACAAAGCTGAGACTCAGATGTTTCAATACTGTGCCAGAGATGAGGAACTACAGAGGTCCTACAGACTCTGCTTCAAAAAGGACCTGCCATGCTAAACACTTTGTTTTTCCTGTGGACCTTTCCATGCTCACACAATCTACTGAACAGACAGACCTTATATCCTGTTAGCAGTAGCAGACACCTTCAGATCACAGGGTATGGATAATAGTTTTCCCAATCATTTCACAGCTATCTGCACTTCCCACAGTGTCCTAACGTACTCAAAAAGGAGAGAGATGTGTTCCTTCTCACCAGTGTACCATTATCTTTATTAAGATTGAATTCAAAGGCTACCCACGATCTGTATCATACAGGTAATCACAGGGATCTGTTTTGGGGTCAGGTTATCAGCCTAAGTAATTGGCTGTGTCTTTCTAACTCTCCTATCAATAACCACAGCCTTCTTGGCAACAGCTTATCAAGAAAGTTATTTCTTAAAAAGGCTCATTTAAATTTTAAGTTGACATGAAGATATTTTGTGAATTACAGGAATAAATCTCCTTTCCTTGACCCTGGTTAACAGACTCTGATTAGGCACTGCTCTCTGATTTGGTACTGGATTTACCAAATCTCACTGTATCAGAAACTGGTTAATGGGAAATGTACTTCAAGAAACACTAGTAATTTTTTAATTCATTAGCATCAGAGGTAAAAAGGGACTACATTTCTTGACTCTGCCTTTGGTTTGGTCCACCTGTATTACAGTAGCTGGCACCACAGATATGAAATGCACAGCATCACCAAGTATCACTAGTCAGCTGACACGGAACTGTATGTTGTTTACAATGGCCACTCTCCTTGTGTTAATGCTTGTACTGCAGAAATTATCAGGCAATACAATCACACAGTGCATATATTTATAGCAATGACTACCAGAACCAGGTTAGTTTGTGCACACAGACCAACTGCCTTCCATTCTGGTCCAAAGGATCAAGTGAATTAAAGCAAGAGCAGCAGCTGCTCTGTGCACCATAATCCCACAGGTGAAGCTGAGGAACAGAGGGAAGAGAAAGATCCCACAGAAAACATTTAATACACAGAGAAAAAGAAGACAAATATGTAATGAACTCCCTTTACATCCACCATTCAGACAGAACATACCTCCTTGGCCATGTCAGTGTATTTCTGTTTTTCTTTTGGATCTAGAACAGACCACCAATCTGCCAAGATCTTGGTCGCGCCACGATTATCGAGGCGAGGGTGTTCTTTCCGCACAAGAGAGCGGTGGCGTTTGCAGAACAAGAGAAACGCATTCATTGGTCGGCGAGCTCGTTGCTCTGAGGACTCGTCATCTTCAGTCTCATCAGCATCCTGCTCTAAACCATCAGGGCCAAGGAGCGGCACCTGGCAGAACCGAAAGGGAAGGGGTGTAAGCTCAGTTATCCGCGTTTCGCACAAAGACCGAGACCGTGTGCGCTGCGTGGGAGTGCGGGAGAGGAACATGGATGCACACAGCTGTCTCCGAAGGCCATCCGTTCCATCCAGACAGTGCAGACTTCTACATCAAACCCCCTCACCTGATGGTCCAAGGTTCATTCGTGCTCTCTGCAAGACTTAACGCCGACTTCCAACCGGAACAATTTCTAAGCTGAGGACCATTCTCTAGTAACAGTCCTCAAGGGACTGGAGGGACAAGATCCTTCCTACCCTCTTTCTGACAACCTAGAAATCATCTCAGTGGGATGAGGCAAGTAGAGCTACCTTGGACCTTGATTATTCATGTTTGAAACTACAGAGGAGTAGTTCCTCCTTGCATGCAAGGTAACAGTGTGTTAGTTTGTCAGTTGTTTCCCCATCTCCTGCTGGTCACTGCTCAGTCTGTGAGCAGCACAGCAGTGCAGCCACCACACAGCTGCCCAGCAAAGGCAGAGGACTATTCTCAACAAAATACACTGCCAAAATGTGCTCTCTCCACTTACAGGCCAGTGCATCATTCCTACAATGGACAAGCTACAGAACCTACTGCATGAGACAGAAAACCACCTCCTACCTAACTGCAACACCGCTATTTTACACCACGTTGTGAAAGGACCTGTAAGGTCAACAGAAAGCACCATCAGAGAATCAGACTTTTGCTTATCCTTGTCAATGTCACCCTGTCTTATCAGCATATGGCTCAAGGCAGTGTCCTCAGCACTGACCTTTCCATTCCTGCCTTAAGAAGGCACCAAGGAGATACAGACATGAATGCTATCCACATGATGGAATAATCACATCTGCATAAACAATTCTCACTTCTTGTTACGGAGAATGAGTCTAACTGGAGAAGTGTGAGGTGCCACATGGCAGAGTCCTTATGAAAGAAAGGTAAGGTCAGAGTCACTGAACAATACCAAAATACCAAGCGTCAAACCAGAGACAGATTACTTCAGCTGTGCCCTCAGTACTCTGGAGGATAAATTGAATTTCATATGCAAATGTAGTAAAAGTTGTAGACAGCTTTTTCCTTCTTTTTCCCTTTTAATCTTTGTAGTTTTTTAATCTTTAAAATAGAATGAAAACTTTTAGTTTGGTACACCCTTCAGAGCCACTAGAAGCAGATACCAAGCACAAGCCAATCTTGTGTCTAAAATAAGCAATTAAAACAGTCACATCAAAAATCCACTTTGAGCAATCAAGATTAGGATGTGTAACACATTATTAAAACAAAGCAGATAAAACTATTACAGTCTACAAAAATTTGTCCCCTATTTTTAAGGCATGATTGACAATTCACTTTCTTATGTCACTACCTGCCTTTACAGCCTTACCGGCACCGCATCGTATTCTCCACAAAAGAGAACAAGACAACACAAAAATAAAAACCACAGCTAGGGAGAATCCGATCCACCATCAACCATCTATGGTCAAAGCATCCAATTAAATCTACCTTATCAATATCTTCCTCTTCTTCTTCCTCTTCTTCCTCTTCAGAGAAATCAAGGAGTTTCTTGGCAAGCAGGGGATGCCACTGAAGACACTTCCTTTTTGGTCGCTTCCCAGTTCCTTCACCTTCTGTTGAGTGATCCTTATTCCTACTACTGCCTTTCATTACTGTGACCTGTCATGCAAAAATATTGATAAATTCACAACAAACCCTTAGGCATAAATGACCATCAAACTAGTGACAAATATATGAGGCACCAATGTAAGACTCTCAGAAGTTTCTGGCAAGGTATTAGGTAGAGGTCAATTACAATTATCAGTACAAGCATGGATGTACTTTATGCAATCTTAACACTTCCATGCAATTCCCAGAGTAACTAGAAATACGTGAAGTAAGGATGCCAGCTAGTCCAGCTCTCAAATGTGCTCCTGTCTGAAGGATGGCAGAGAAGTCCTTCACTAGCCAAGTGAGTGAGAGACTCCATGGCTCTCCCACACCTACATACATTGCAGCTTTTCATATCTGGCTACTGAAAATGTCACTGTAAGGACATCCCTCTTTCTCGCAGTGGAACATATCGCCAGCCGCTCACGTGTTAATTATACACTTATATACACCAATGTTGATACAGAGCCCCATGATACTATGAGCTAGGATTTGTCCAGTGCCATTAAAAGGTACAACAAGGAAATCTGAGTCCCTAAGAGAAGTGAATTTTAATACACAAATTTGAAGCAAACAACCAGAGGTAGTTATGTTGACATTTCCAACGTACTGCACAGGAAACACAGACCACGTGCTGAGCCAAGTGCATGCAGAAGACAAATAATATTTACTTGTGTGTGTGTCCTTATCTAAAAAATACCTCCAAACTACCTCTTAGTAAAAATACACGCTTAACACATCCAAAGTACCAGTTTAAGGGGTTGACTTAAGAGATGTGCTACCTAACTAAGGGACAAATAAATATATAAACAAATAAAACCAGCACGTCACATCCAAGTACTGAAGTGCACAGCAAGCAAGTGCTGCTAGCATACAGTCTGGTCCCTTGTAGCCTTCTGTTAGCATTGTGTAGTATCACTGCAATCCTGACAGGAGCATGGCTAGCTTTCCAAGAAAACAATACGAATATCAAAACAAACTGAACCTAAGAGTGGTTAGCCAGCTACGTCTTTATAAAGCCAATGAATTTGATTAAGTCTCACAGGGATTTCTAACCAGCAGGATAAAGCAGCTGCACTAAGCCTTGGTCCCATAGGCAAAGCCAGAAGCAGCTGTGTTGCTGACTCTCAGGAAAACGGCATGGGAAGAGACAAACCTTGTAACTGCAAGGCCACAGTGCATTTTAGGATGCTGCTTTCTGTGAAATGCCTGGTACAATGCTAACGTTTCAGCCTACAGTGGCAGAAGAGAAAGCTGCCACACTTGCACTTGGACCAGCTGCCTGAGCCATTGTGCCACCTCTGGGACAAATGCCCCACAAGAACCATCTCACGCAGCTCCAGCCACACTCCTACATTTAGTGAACACTATTTCTGGTTTTGGATGATCTCTTCCAGATGTTTCTTGCTGGTTAGCTCACTGGCATTTTGGCAGTGTGCCCTTGTTAGCACCAGAAATGTGCATAAGCAGCTGCTTCGCCTGCAGAGACCAATAGTGCAGAAAGCTGAAGGACCTTCAGACACTGCTTGCTGGAGAAACAACTGAAGCCTGAAGGAAGGAGGTGCAGAAATCTGAACCTACATTTTAAAATGGCATTTTCCTGAGTGCATGTTGAAGTTTGTTAGCTCCTCTCCACTTCCCAGCAGTACCTGCCTTCCTACTAATTAAGGAAATCCTGTAACTTTGTCCCATTAAGTGACATATTTTTCTATCCACATAATGCCACTTCTACTTGGAAAACATTTAAACTTTGATTTCATATCACCCGCTCCTCGGTTCATTTTCTGTAACCAACTCCTGTAGGTTACAGGGAGTTTTATACAACATGTAACAATGCACCATTTCACCTAATTTTTCATCCATGACTTGCAAAGCACATCCAAATACACAAACCACTTTGGCTTAAAACAAACATCAAAGTGTGGAAAATTAAGCCACAATCCAGTATCACAAAATGTATGTTTGAAATTGTTTTTATCCCACTATGACCTCTGCCATCTACCACACTGCACTGTGCTCTCCATCTGTCTCTCTTCCTCAAGTGCTGAACCATCATTTGCTTTTGTTTGGGGTATTTTCAGACACCAATCAACAAAGCTGAGTTAATGTTCAAGCAGGAACTTCAGCTCCCGTGGGCAGCAGAGATTGGTTCCGAGATTGCTAAGCGATACAGATCTGCCTATTACTGTAGTCAATAAAGCATGTGGCCTATTTCTGAGCAGGATAAATACACTACAAGTACAACGGGGAGAGCCACTCCAGCCATCACCACTCACTCGTGTACGTCAGCTAATCATATGGCTTCTGTCTACAATCAGTCCTAAGTATGATGAGGACCACTAGTAGCCTTCTACCTTGTTAGTGTGAAACTAAATTAATGTTTGAGAAGTGCTCCATGATCGTCCTTTACAAAGCTCAGCTGAAGTCTCAGGGCTATTTCAACAACAGCACTGCCTTTAGCTGGCACCTGCCTGCTGCCCTTAGAAGGATGAGCAAGGGAAGACTTCATAGGACTTAGGTGTATTTTAAATGTGTTCTCCATCACTCCCGAGACCCTGCCTATGCTCCATGCTGAGTTTGGCAAGGCAGCACAGAGCCAGGCCAAACCTTTGCCACCTTGCAAATCCCAAAGGGGCTTTCAGTATCTTACACCTCTTCACCACAGCTGAACTCAAAATAATTTTTGTTTTCCATGCATAAAGGCTACGTATTAAACACACCACTAAAATAAATTAATCAAAGCTCATCACACATTAGTGCTAAAATAAAAATGTACAATCAGCTTCAGGAATTCAGGGATGTTCATTAGGTTGTTCTATTAAATTGTGAACCATTTCATGACACAGAGTTAGGTCAGATCATGGCTGTCATACAAGCACCATTTACTACAGAAAAACACAGTCACTCTTTGCTTCTACTTTGGAGTGACTCTCTGCAATGGTCAACAACAAAAACGCCTCTGATTTTGTGCCCACAGATAGAAGCACTGAGGCCACAGACTTCAAACAATGTTTACATCATGGCCTGGAAGTCCCTCACTTCTTAAGTATGTCTATATTATATACTCTATATTATAGGCTCTGTTATATACTTTACCCCCTATGCCTTCTCTTCTTTCCTATAAAATAGGGGCTCATTCATAACACAAACACATAAAATTATTTCCTTCCCCTTAAGGGGGTAGTCACACCGTATTTTTACATACTTTTGTGTTTCCAAATCCTCTTTCCCCATTTTTATTCAGTCAGGTCCCCGCAAGTTTTGACCTACATTTCAGAGACTTTTTTTGGTGTGCATTTTTTGGTGATGCCCCCCTCAGTCAAATAGAGGATTGGCATAATGAAAAATGTTCTAATTCTGTATTATATCACATGGGACTCTTCCTGTTAAAAATGGATGCCAACACAGTATGATCAACTTGTTTTCCTCTGAATTGCTTAATCTTCTATTTTACTACCACCTCCCGCCACTTTATGGGCATTTGTGTTTCTAATTGTTGATACATTCACATACTCATATAATTATGAGAGAAACCCATTTAAAAATCCAGGCAAATGCAAAATACATCTAACATGGACATTTTCCTTACTTTTGGCAAGATGTAGCAGAATGCACGTATGAAAGTGCAGTGAAAGTTTTACTGCTGTAATTTACTTCTTGAATGGCAAAACATCAATGGAATCCAGTTACCTGACTCTTAAGATTCTATTTATTTATTTGATTTTTTTTCCCCTTGACATATCATCAATAGCATCTTAGCTGCTTGTTTTACATGAGCAACTGGAAGCTGGCAGACAGAAACAAGAAAAATACCAGCTGTTTCTCTCACTTTCAGGGATCCCCAAGCACTGGCAAGCATCTCTACCAGCATGCTTTTAAAGAAAGTGATGGACTTGGACCCTACAAGAACTGAAGCACACGTTTTAAGATTGACAATTGAAAAGTCCCATAGAAAGTCAGAGAACAAGCCATGGTCAGTCTTGGAGAGATTTGGGCTTAAAAGTAGAGAAGATACACAACACCTGAAGTGCAAAGTTTGCAGTACCTGGAATTTATGAACCATAACACAGAAAAAAGGTGATTTCTTCTACAGATACCAGTAAAAATATCATGTATCTTTTAAGGCAGATGTAATGGCTTTTAGAAGTTCACAACAGTAAAAATTATTAAAACCAGGCAACAAGATTTTACAAGTTACTTCTCAGCCTAAGGATGACATAAATGAAGTGACATCCACTAGGGAGAAAGTAGGAATATTTCAACAAGACAAGACGAAGGTGTGGACCTTCCTTAAAATAAGCCACATATGCTTTATAATGTCACTAGAGAATACCTGTCACGGCTGACATTCATGATCCGCTGACAGCAAGATACCTTCAGGGTGACATTCTATATCTACTTTTAGAGTATATATGGATCAAATCTCGCAGAAATATTACATCAGTACAAAAAATTGAAGAAATTTAAGAAAGAAATGCAAGACATGCAAAAGCAGAACCCCAGACATGCATTGTGACTATGGTGTAGTCCCTGTTGGAAGATTCTCCATAGAACAACATCTGAGCTTCAGCAAGTCTCATTTCCATGAGGACAGTGGAAATGAATTTCTGATTTCCTGTTACATTAAAAAAACCCCACATTTCCTGGAGCCCAGCTGGACCTTTGGTTGACTCCATGAAGATTACTGGTACAAAGGAGCAAAGGCAGTTTCAAATGGATTTTCTACACTTTCTGCTCTGTTTTACACTATCTTAGTTCTCTACTACATGATAAAAACAAATGCTTATGAGCAAAGAGAGGACTGAACTATGACACTAATAGCTTGTTGTTTTGGAGACTATTGAGTCAGTGACCTGAGCTGTTTCAATAAAGATGCAGGAGACTGGGAAAACAGTTCATGTTCTCAGCAGTCTAGTGGGCTGAAGAGGTATTTGAATTTTCACATGAAAGCAAAAGGAGATTTCTGGCTGTAAAATACACCTACACAAATACAAACAATGTTTTTTTTTTTAAAAAAGTAAGTTTCTTTTAGAGCTCTGGAATAACTGAACCAGAATATTTCTATAATGTATGACAAAAACTAGTTGGCACTAATTGTTGACCAGTCACTGAATATACCCTTTATTGCTTCACAGCAGAAAGCCATTAATGAGCTTTCTAATTTTCAGAGATGTGATGGTTTAATGGGGGACATGCTGAGACTCAATGGGGTCCTGTTTGCCAGCGGAGGTTTGGGAGAGACTGTCACCACACGAAACACTTAGCAACACAGCTACAAGTGTTAGTTAATTTTTAATGACACACTCTTCCATCTTCAGAAATGATTTTAAACTGTTCCTTATTCTCGAACTCAGATCTCAGTTGCTTGCTTTCTTTGTTTTATGATACATAAAATGAAACCCCAAGATTACTGAAAAATGTTAGCAGCACTTCTTTTAAATTTTGGGGTTTTTTTAAGTATCCCTTTTATATCTGCCGAAGAGGAAGAAAAGCAACATACAACACAAGTCAACAGAGTTTAAACTTCAACACTACTCTTTTTATTCAGACATGGAACATAAGAAAAAAATTTTTAGGCATTTTTTAATGCAAAGAAATCAACCAAGCTTTGCCTAGTAAGAAAATCACACCATGTTGAATGACTGTACTCACTGTAGCACCTTTTGCCTCTGTGAAGTGGCTTGCTGGTGCAGAGGAAGGGAAAGAACTGATAGAAGAGTTTGCCTTGCAGAAAAAGGTCTGGGGCTGCAAGCCACTAACCTCTTTACTCAAACAGAAAGATATGAACAGGAGCCTAGAGTCACTTAGGAAAAAACAGCTGCCTGAAGACTCAGGTCCTAACCATAACAAGACCTTTTTGTTGTCTTGAATTTAAGTTACAGTAGGACATTTGCTATTGTAGAACTCATTTCAGACTTCAGCAGCTGCAGAGGCAGAAACACAAAAACCAGAAACCCAGTAAGTCACAGGCTACAGCTATACTTACTTCACGAAGCAAGACTCCAGTGACACACTCTGCTAGCCAAAATTTCTGGGTCATAAAGTGCAGAAGACAACCATCTGTTAGGGTGACATCCACCTTTCTGGACACCAGGCACTAACCACCCCATGTGCCAGAAGGTCACCAGCAGGTCTGTCTACAGTCCTGTGCATCTGCTGGAAAAATGCACCTGGATTACGAGCCTAGCAGCTTCCTTTGCCTGGAGCTCTTGGGAGAGCAGGCAGGGGGTTCTCTCACTGCATGTTCAGTGCAGTGCTAATGCAAAGGAACCACAAACTGGGGAGCAGGGCAAGGCCTCCTGCACATGTAGGTGAAGTAACTCACCCAGGGGATGGAGTTATTGGGACACCTGCACTCCCAAACCTGGCTCTGCTCCTAGGTGAAGGAGATGCAACCCACAGAGCCTGGAAATTCTGGCATCCTTTTGCTCCAAAGCGGCACTTTGTTTTGTTTCTACATTTGCTGCCACAACAAGAGAGAGCACCAAGAAACCTGGGAAGATGAGCAGAATAAACACCTGGAATTCAAAACACAGAGGTGGCAGAGCCCAACCAAGTTTACTGTTCTTCCTCCCACAGAGGGGAGATAATGACAACACCCACTACAAAGCCCTCTACTGACACCAGAGTAATTTATCAACAGAGCACTTTTCCTCCAGGAGCACAGAGTAGACTGTAAAACGTAACCACCTCTCAGGCAGGAGATGACTGCTTGTCTGCAGAGCGTCACAGACCATAGCAACAGCACAATCCAAAAAAGCACCGACTTTCAGCAAGTCAGAGCTGTGAGAGCACACCATGAAAAATTTGCTTAGTGTTCCTGTGTGAGCAGGACTACCTGAGCCTGCATGGGGGGAGAGCAGCTTTTCTAGAAAAACCGCTGTCATTCCTGCATTTCCCTGTATTTCAGTGTTGCAAAATGAAAATCTTTGTGATTTGTCAACTGGATCACCAGGAGTTCTCTCTAGCTTTTGCAAGTCACTAAATGCTTATCTCAGCATAAGAGCTTCTTAGAGCCAGTGAGCTCACAGGTAGGAAGGCCATAGGAAGAACTTAATGAATTTCAGTGCAAGGAAATTCCCATCAGATAATTCCCAGGAGGGCATCTGCAGTTCAAACTGCTTCCTCACTGAACAGCCTATCAGGTAAGAAATCAAAGTGAAATTGAAATTTTATGTGAACAAGAAGGATGGCCTAGAGTTCTGCTCTCAGCCTTCAGAGGATGAGACCATATGAATGGAAAAAAAAGAGAAAAAAAGAAAAAAAGTACATGTTCTAGACTTGCCACTCCCAAAGCTCCGTTTTTTGTCTGTGATTAGCAGCCATACAAATTGCTGTAGGGTGCAGTCACGGCAGAAACACAGCCAAGTGCTTTTGTGCAGCGCAGAGCGGCACAAAGAGGAGACGTTCCTGCAGCACACATCGCAGGGGGAGCACAGCTGAATGGCAAAATTGTTCAGCTCTCCTTTTCACCTCTTGTTGATTGTGTCCCAGTGTCCTCTGCAAAATCAGGACAGTGCAGCTGTGTCTATCACTACTGTAACCCATTCTAAGGTTTGCCATGTGCGTAACAGAGATTTCATAATAAAATTCACTCATAATTACCACCAGTGTCAGGGGAACCATATACAGCTGTATGAGCAAATGAAAGAATTACTCCCTTAATACATATTTAATAGGCCATAAAATATCCCTGCACAACCCCATATTATACTTTGTCTACTTCTGCTCTCTTCAATTCAAGTGCAATAGGCTAAGGCAGTTGTCTAAACATCCCCTTGAACAGCTACTACCCACTACTCCTATAGAAGAAGAATCAAATTAATGGCTACAGAAAGTATTTACTCAGCTTTTTGCATCTTCAATAAAAGCCCATAAATCATGGTAATGTAACTCTTATGCATCTCAGAAACAACCATAAGGAGGCTACACAAGAATTTCAAATGAAATGGGCTTGTGCCATGTTCACTAAAAGGAACACCACAACACTGACTTGATGATAAATTCCTAGCTACTAAAGTATTTTCTTCAGAATTGAATTGTCAAAGTCACCTTCCATCCTCTCCCTCTACCAAGAGGGGCAAGTGTGTAAAGCCAAATATGAGAAGTGAACCCTTCTGAGTCTGTTCCCTGTATGAACCCCTCCCTGCCAAACTCTGAGTTAATTTCCAATCTGTTGACCATATTAAAGCAGCAACACTTTGCCAAACCACATTGTATCTCTAATTAGGCATTAGGTAAACAGAATGCCAAGGCAGAGCAGAATTTTACTAAAACAAATGGCTATAAATCTCTTCTCCCAAACAAGAGGAAATGGCCTCAGGTTTAGACTGGATGTAAGGAAAAACTTCCCCACCAAAAGGGTTGTCAAGCATTGGAACAGGCTGCTCAGGGATCTGGTGGAGTCACCATCCCTGGAGGTCTTTAAAAAGACATGTAGATGTGACATTTAGGGACACGGCTTAGTGGTGGACTTCAATGATCTTCAAGGTTTTTTGCTACCTAAACAATTCTATGATTCCATTAAAAGTAAGTGGCAACCAAACTAATATGCAAACATTTATCACTTATATTTGTATTTATCATCTTGCTAAAGGCAGCATTTCAAGACTCAAGAATGAGCTTTTAATTCAGACCAGATTCCTTAGTGTAGTGGTTTAGTTTGATCACAGAAAGAGATACAGCTAAAGGAACTTGAATTCTGGTTTTGGAAGCATCACTGTCTCTCAGAACTATGTGGATCCACATAAAAACCTTTTGGGTCTATGAACATTTGTCATGATTTCGAAAGCAGACGCATTATCTTAATACACAATTTTCAAGTGCCATCTAGTGGTTATGTTATTTTTAATTTCAATGTAGAATTTAAAAATAAACTTTCTCTTTTCCTTATCTTTGAAATCTTTAAAAAGTTATCATTCCTATCACTTCCTGTTATTTTATAATGTGACTCTTGACTGTGCAATAGTATGATGCTTGAATTGAGCCTAAGTCTGAGCATTCTGATGAACTCAATTTGGGCCAGAAAACAGCTGATTTCAGAACTAAAGAACTGAAAGAAAAAGAGGAAAAAAAACCCCAACCTTATCCACTTTGTCCAGGGAAACAAGCCATAAATGTCAGTTCATTATATAGAGCTTCTTCAGTATAACCTGATGACTTCTTATCATGAGAAAATATTGACTTGTTAGAAGTCTGTAAATAACTAGGGTGTCAACTAAACACACAAGAAGATCCTGGAGAAAAAAAGCACGTTTTAAGCATTCCTCACACTGGATAAGGCCAAAAATCCACAATGCCGTATCAAAAGGCTTCTGTTTTACATTCAATCCAACCTGTGATATTACACAGGCCCAAAACTCTGGCCCAGCTAAATCTGGCCACTTAACATATTTGACCCATAATGGGAACAATTACTTCATGTTTTCTGTGTCCCATCTCAAATATCCTCTTATTCTCAAAGTTTAAGGAATTGGGTTCACCAGGTATCCCAAAAAATGGCTAAATGTGCACATGCAGTAGTGTGCCCAAGACAGCATCAAACCTGCAGCGTGTACCATGGAGACAACCTGTGCGAAACACAGAGAACACATCAAATCCCGAATTTCGTATGTATGGAAAGACATGTGTGTGCTTCCATTCCACCTGGAAATTTATGGGAGACTGTCAGGCAGCCAACTGATCAAGGAAAATATCTGGACTTCTTCCCAATGAACATCTGAGAGCCTAAAAGTAAGATGGTTCTATTTCTGTAGTATTCTTTCACAGAGCTACAGTAACATACAAATAATTTTGTGCCCATTTATGCCTACAGAAGCAGTGTTAGAACTTGGAGTCTGAGACTGAGCCAAAGCTAAAAACATACCATTACCAAATATCACCTTCCTTATTATTCTACTGAAAGACTTGTTAGCTGTGGCAGAAACAAATTCTCTGGGGAAAAAAAAAAGAAGAATAAGCTTAGATCTTATTCATTCTGTCTTGAATTAAAAGCACTTTAATAAAAGGTGAAAACATCGCTATCTTCCTAACTTTTGCACTTTGGAAAGAGTCTTAACAGAGATGAATAATCTTAGACAAAAGGTCAGAAACAAATTCACGGTCAAACTGGGAAGAGAGTTTTTAACTCTGATCCCAGCCCCTTCTCCCTTCTGCTGTCTCTCCCTTCCAGAAAATGAAGAAACTGAAAAGAAAACTTCTGCATTCAGCAATCTTTTTGTGTGCTTGTTCCATGGGTAATCAGAGAGACACTGGACATGCCCAGCGAGCACACTTTAGAGGCAGCTCCAGGCGGGCGTCCCCGGAGCGGCGGAGCTCAGAGGATGCAGTGGGAGCGACAGGCGGCACATTCCCCCGGCAGGGCCACGCTGCTGCCCCTGCACCCCACAGCCCTGCTCAGCCCGCGGGGACAGGCACAGCCTCGCCGAGCCAGCTGCAACAGCCCACCACGGCACCCACAGCGAGCAGGGATACCTGGTTTGTGGTCTCCAAGGGACAACAGCCCTGGGAGCACCGCAGCCGAGCCCCGACTCCCACTCCTCGTGCATACAAGCCCTTACACACACTGCTGGACCTGCCTGATCTGGGGCTTATCCGACATCATCAGCCTAATAATCCTCCTACAGGTCCCAGAAAACTTACGGGATAGTGCAGCTATCCCTGGGACACTGGATAACAAGCAATGCAAAGATCTGGAGATGCAGGAAATCACAAAGCTGCCCCTGAATACAAGAAAAGCGCATAGATACACAATGCTTGAACGAGTTAAAAAAAAATTACGTAACACACAGATAAAAGGAAAGGAATTAACAACGTTACTTAAAAAGCCATCAGAAGGTAGAATGCTATCTTATTCCATGTATAACCTCAATAAAGCAGCCTCAACTACTCAGCACATTAAACTCCCCTTTAAACACCTATCAAAACAATCACAATAATTTAAAGTTCCACAATTCTATTATCCCATTGCCTAACTTGCTGTACTCAGTTAATTCAGTTAATCCATTAAAAAGGCATGGAAATTTTGGCATACACTGCTTCAAGTTCTTTCTAGGATAAGAGTATTTTGTGTAGTCCCTCAGGTGTGTCCCCTCTAAGAGCCCATGTGTTAAAATTGTATGAGCCAAGTTAGCAAAGCAGTTCCCCCAGGATGCCACACAACACCACACCTAAGTCTACTGCTCTTTTAGCAAGTGAAATGTGATCTAAAATTCTGCATGGAGATTTAAAGTACTTCACTTGATGGAAAAGGTCTAAAGATCAAACCCATGCAGCTTACAAAATTTTAAAAAAGTAATTTTACTTTCATACCACAGTTTTAAAAATTGCTTTAATTGAGAGCTACATATATACCAGTATGAGCTAGAAAGCCCTGTATAATGGCAAACAATGTGTAAGGGTGCAACTGAGCAGGCCGATATTTCACTGATGGCAATTCACTGTAGCATTATGGCCACATTCTCCTGAAGCTCTGTGGATGCTGAGTATGAATGATTTAAAATTCCTGGAAGAAAACAAGCTACCAAGAAAAAGTGTTCTTTGCCAGGGAGGTAGCTTGATGCTAGAAGACATTTCAGAGTTTTCCCCTAACAATCTCTCTCTCAAATAAGCTTTGAACTAAACCACCAAAAGTAAGCAGGGCTGAAGACAATGCTCCCATTCTCAAGCCATATGCATGCTCATATGCAAAAATGCATCACCACCTCGAGTTCTGCTGAACATAACAGTCTCTTTTAAGGAGAAAGAGACTTGGCTTGTTTTTAATTCATAGAAAGACAAACACAGGATTCAGCAACGTCCACTTCAAAAGATCTAAAGCCAGAAATGTGACATGAGCTGCATGTGAAAGATTTAGGAAAGAAAGTACTTTCGTACTGTTCCTCTTAAAATGCCATAATATAGTTATTGATTTTCATGCTTTAACAAACCATTATTTCAAGAAAAGGGCAATATTAAATATGAAATTCAACAGCTGGGGGTCTCTAGTCCTAGTCAAGGCAGACCTAGCTTCAAACCTGAACCATGCTGCTCAGGACCTGACCCAGGGATAGAGAATCCACCACCTGTTTCACCACTCTCACAATGGAGGATATGCTCAACCTGAATTTCCCTACCTGTAACTTCCGACAACAACCTCATGTCTGTCCTTTCACTATGCACCTCTAAAAGGAGTCTAGGTGCCTCTTCTTCATAATGATCCTACTGACAGTTGGAGTCAACTGGAACATCCCCTCAGCCTTCTCAGGTGAGACACAAGGAGCTCTCACAGCCTTTCCTGGTATGTCATGTGCTCTGACCCAACCACCTCAGCGGCCCTCGACTGTGCTCCCTACAATCCCTCCATATGGGTATTCAGTCTCAGGAGCTCAGAGCAGAAAAACCCTTCACTCCAACTGCTGTCTACACTCCTGCTCACACAGTCCAGTCTACAGTTTGCTTTTGTGGCTACAAGGTCTTGCTGCTGAATTCTAGTCAACTTACTGCCCGTTAGGATCACCAGGTCTTCTCTGCAAAGCTGTTTTCTGCCTTTCTTTTTTGTTAAACTTCTTGGGTTCCAGCTAGCCCACTCCAACTTTCTTAAGTTCCTCTGAATGGCAGCTCCTGCAATCTACTACTTCCATCAATTCAGTGTCAACCTTTGATTTGCTGAGGGTGCACTCCAAACCATCATTTGTATCACCAATGAAAATATTAAACACTGGCACCAGTATCAGCCTCCAAGAAACACTGCCAATAACTCTCTGCCAGTTCAATGCTGGCTCAGCCAATTTTTCACACACTGCAGTCTATCCAAGAATCCATCCCCCCATAAGGGGGAATTCAGTTTGGCTCCAGGGATGCTAATGAAAGTGTCAAAAGACTTGGTACCATCAAAATAAACAAGGTCCTCTGCTCTCCCTTTGGCAACAGCTTTTTCTCTCCATCACTTCTTCACACTCAGGAAGAATTTGCCTGTGGTAAATTCATGTTTGGCTGTTTCCTCTTCTTGTTCTTCATGTGCCTAGAAATGACTCCCAGGAGGACCAGTGCTGCAGTCTTCTCAGTGACCAAGCTGAGGTCAGTCAGCCTGCTGTTTCCCAGATGCTTCTTAGTGCCTTAGAGCACAATTAAACACCTCAGGGTCTAATTTCTTCTGTCTGCATGATCCACAAGAATGATGACCCTGTTTCATCTGACCTGTGGTAACCTGAGATTACAAACATGCCACCTGTTTGCCATCAATTCCAAATGCAGAAGAGCTGGAAATACTGGTATCTGGAGAACAAGCAGCACAGCTAGTTTGCCTCAACCCTTCCTGCTTCTTTCAAGAAGCTACCCAATACTACAAGCCAAAGTTTGCAAACATGTCTGCCCCACTTTAAAAAAAATTTAAAATCCATGAAATCTAAGCATGGCAAGGTATTTTAACTGTATTTGAAAATACGAGTCCAATTTAGTCCAAGCTTTCCTTTACATTTTGATTTTTTAAAAAGCTTGTTTTTGAATAGGGAGAAGAACAAGAAGTTACTGTGATTCTGAGGCAAGCTCTAAAAAAACCTCAGCAAGCAAGAGAGCAAGAGGAAGCAAGTGAGCTTCCTCATCAAATAATGTGTGGCACCTAATGAACAAAATCTAAAATCCAGATGTTTGCCATCCTGGGATGTCTGCAGTGGACAGGTTATTCACAAGTCTGTTGTTCTAGGCTCAAGGATCTAAGCACAAACAAGTCTTCCCTGGAAGTCTAGGTCCCTGATAAGCTGGTAAGCAACTGGTCAAATGACACAATTTACTCACAAAAACTTACCAGGAACAGTGAAGACTCCAAAGCACATCAATAAGCTTGGACAGGACTTTCCAAACTAATTTTTAAAATAACTTGCTCTGTTTGCCACAGCTTGCAGTTTGGGAGAAAACAGGTAGAAGGCCTTTGCAATACTCCAGAATTGCCATAGGATACATGAGTTTGGCAGCAATCTCTGGGGTGCACAGGTCTTTCACAAGCCTTAAATGGTGACAGAAAGAATCTCATTGCAAGAGACTCATCAGTCCACTCAAGAATCAAACACTTGAAGTCATCTGAGACAGTTCCTTCTATGAGTAGTCCAGGTTTGCACTGAAACCTCCACAGGAAGCAGGAAAAGCTTTTTTTCTTTGTTTAGTTGGGTTATTTTGTTGGGGTTTTTTTTAAGAGATTTTTACTGGAAGGGCACTTTGGAACACAAAAAGCTCTCAGACATGGCTGTGGATCCTTGCTTATTAAATGCTGGGCCCTTAATGAAGCCCTCTCAGAATGGGTGGATTTTATGCATATGTGAACGTGAACACATACCCGTCATTAAGCAGCAACTCAGAAACACTGAGTGGTCCTTTGTCTTTATCTTCTGATGCCCGTTCACAATGCAATACTACTCACAATGCTGGACCCTTTTTGTCATTTAATAAACACATTTTTAAAAAACCTAACTCCATTAATAAAAAGTTTTTAAAATATGAGCCAAGAAATCACAACTCATTTAGGCTCTCATCACTCTCAAAAAATTATCTCCATGTGTATCCAACATTTTCAAAAGACTGAGGAAACAGAGGGGTTTCTCCTGAATACTCTGGGTATCAATGATGGCAGGCTTTTGCACACAAGCAAATACTTGTTATGTAATTTACTACTCCTTGTGCTCCTGGAATGAGTACATCCTACCACCTATGGTCACTGTGTATGATCCGAGTTCTTCTGCTGATGTTAACTGCAATGTTGTGGTGAAGGAAAGAAGCAGACTCAGCTGTGGATGTACCAGGTTATTTGATCAACCCTACCTTCTTCATATTACTATATGAACTCAGAAGGGAGACTCCTTTAGTTCAGTGGGCTCTAAGAACCTATTTTTCCGTTATCAATATTAACACTGTCTGGAATTCTTGCTGTTTGGGATGTTCATGAATTTACAAGTTACACTGCAGACAGCTTAAAAATTTTCTCCAGATAGGAAAATTTTTCCTCTGGAACATGAAAAGTGGAAGATGAACTCACACGTCTGTGCTTCAACATCTTTTCTGTTTTCATTGCATCAGATTAAATGACTCATCCCAGTCCACGACAAAAACTGGATTTGTGAAAACTGGCTCTTGGTAACTCTTTCTGATGTTGACATTAAATACCTCAGTTTGCCTTATATCACAGCTAAATTATGACAAGTCAAACATTTGGCTAAAGCTTAGGAAGCGCAAATGAGTTCTCATCATTGTAAACATTCTCAGTACAAGGGCAAAGTCAGCTCACAGGAAAAAGTACACCACTTCCACAGTCAATTATCTTTAATTCACACTTTCAGTGCACAGGCCTATTCCTGCAGAAGAAACCCAGAGACATAGCACGGCAAGAGCGTATTCTCAAAATGTAAAGGCAAAGTATTCAATATAAAACGTTTAGACACTGAATATTTTCTTGAAAAGAAGAATGCCTCAAGACCACCCACTGCAGCACCAGCAACTTCCAGTTCAAGACAACTAGCCAGAGGGCTGATTTAAGGAAAAAGCAGTGAAAGTAAAAGAAGAACTGTATGAAAACATTTGACGTAGGCATTCCCAAGAAAAACTAAGGTCTGGAAAGAGAGCACTAATGCCTAAAACACAGGTTACCTCTGCTGCCAAGTCCCATGGTCTGTGATTCAGCTCTTAGAGTGCATTATAAATATGAAAAGCGTGGAAAACATCTGCCTTTTAATTTGGGATTTTGTTGTTGTCAGCTGTTTTTTTTTTAATAATGCCTTCTACACCTCAAAAATGGGGAGTAAAACTGTAAATTGAAGAGTTGCAGTCAAAAACAATGTTGCCACAAGCAGAGGATATAGGCCTGTACTGTTTCATTAGATCTCCCTTCAGCAAGATTTTCTGGAGAATCACCAAGAAAGTACCAGAGGCCCATAAAAACAGAAAGGAGAAGTTCTCTTAGTAAAACGGACTATTTAAACTTCGGGTTCACATTTTGTTTATATTATCACCTATTTAAAACTGACATTTCTTAACCAACAGTCAAAGAAGTGGCTTCATGAAAAAACTCCAACAGACTGGCTCCAGCTGGGTGGTAAAAACTGCTCCTGTACTTCTCCAGCAGAGAAAAACCAAAACAGTAAACCTCCAGCCAACATAAAAAAGCCACTTCACAAGTAAGCCACACCTCAAACAAGATTGGATAGTTAAGATTACAGGTAGACTTTATGGGTTTTATCTTCCTATCTTTATAACCACAGAGAAACAAAGATGGAAATATTGTTTTTCTCAGTTCTTTTGATCACTACTGGGAATCTTTGCTGATTGTTTAACACATGTAGAATTGAGTACTTGTGAATGCCTCCAAACTTTTAATGAGCTTTACAAACTGTATTATTATGCTTATGCAGATATTCCTAGATAGAAATACAGATACAGGTTCAAACAAGATATATCTACATCTATGTATACATGTCAGGTCATAAACTCAAAGTTTTACATCCAGCTGCTCTGCTACAGGAGAAGTGGCAGCTGTGCCCACAGACAAGTCAAAATATAGTTTACTGAAATGAAACTATTGACACAAAACTATTAATGTAAAGATAATAATTGCTGGTGAAATCCCTTCCTCTACATTTAAGGAATGAATCTCTTTGAGTAGAGGAGAATTTTTGGTTTTTCTGTTGAGTGGCACAGCCATGTCATTGAGGTTTATCTTTTAAATAACGATTTGCTACACAGTCTGTTTTCAATTATGGAATTGATCACGTCCAAGTAATTGTAAATGATACAATGAAGTCACAGATCACAGGATAGTTCCTATTTGCAGTAAATTTGGTTTACTCAAATGTGGCAAATCTGCTTTTAGTTTTTCCTGAAAGCTGACCAGACTCCCTTTTCTGTTTGCATTAGGAAGCAAAGCAGAGAGATTTAAACTACAGAGCACAACAGTAACAGGTACCTTCCACCTTTTCCCTTTCCTGCAGTGAACTCACTTGTTGCAGAAGGAAAACTATTTGCCCCTCAACCCTCCCTCAAGCTTTGCCTTGCCCAGAACATTCACCCATCACGTGGAACACGGTGGAGCAGAAGCCCGGAGCACACACTGACCACCCTGTGCTGATGAATAAAGAATAATGAACACCCCCACAATGCACCCAAACTGTAACTGCCAAGCCTCCTTATTCCTGCTGTGTCCTTATGAAGGCAGCTTTCTCTGGAAACACCCTGGTCAATGCAGCAGCTGCCATCTCAGCATTCCTTTAATCACACTACCTCATGGCAGGTGAGTGAGTGGCTTTGTCACCTGCATCCCTGCCTGCAGCTACCACAGGGCAAAGCACGCTGTTAGAGGCACCAGGAGAGCTGAACAGCTTGAACAGCATCTTGGACCCTTCCCTTCCCTGCACGAGGGACTGCAGGAAGGCGAGTGTGGGCAAAACTCCAATGTCCAAGAGGGACATCTGTGCAGCAGGGCTGACAAGTGCTTCTAGATACAGCATCGACCTGGAGGCACTGGGGTTTTTATGCTGCAGATTCCTTTCCTCACCACATAACTCAGTGCTCTCCCTACGTCACTGAAGTCAGCAGAGATTTCACTTGAAGCAGCCTCAGCTGCCTCCAGAGCAATGCCAAGCTTGGGGCCATACATGGCCCCGTTTGCTCCAAAAAGCTCACTCTCAGTGCACTGCCAGCCTCCTCTACAAGGGCTTACAGCTAGGGCTTCTGCACATCTTCCCATCTGCAAGACTCACACCTGCAACAGTGGTGAACTGACTCCAAAGCAGCCTAAAATCATCAAGAGAGAAGAAGCTGCATAATAAATAAGCAAAAAAAACCCCAAACCCAGAAAACCCAAACCAAAAAGGCCCCGAAGACTAACTCCTTCCAGTCATTACTTAGAGGTTTATTCTGAGATTGATAAAAGAGAGTCTGTGGAGAGGGGGCATGTGACAGCAGGTATATTGGACTGCACACCTTAGAGATCACCTTTTTTTGTAATAAAAGCTGCCATTAGTTATTGCTATGCAAGTAACAGCACACCAAGTGTACTCGTATCTGCAGGCACTCAGAATGACTCCAGGCATCACTCCAGAGGATGTCTCCTGAAGTCCTAAGATCTTGCTTGGTCTTTGTGTTACAGAGCACTGTAGCCTTGACTTTATTAAAAGACAACAGTATCCTGACAGACAAGATTATAAACAAGCTGAAAACGGTAACCATCACATACAAAAACTCAGCCACACACAACCATCTCTCTGGAGAAGAGAAGCAATCAAACCAAACAAAAATTCCAGGTTAATTTTTTTCCTGCCTCCCTGTCTTGTTTTGCTAAGGAAACCCCAAAGTCTCTATTATGATACCAAAGAAACCATATACAAATATATAAGGTTACACCAAGCTTAGATTCAATGCTAATTTAAATCAGCATGCATGAGAGGTAGGAACACAGACCATTACTGAACTATTGACATCATTGTGTTCAAAGGTTTTGCTTATTCAACCTTAGACAATTTGAGATTGGGCCTTCCCTGCTTCATGGAAAAGCACCATTCACCATGCAGATAATGACCTACAATACCTATACCAGGTTATGGAAATGAAATCTTATAGAAGGAGAAAGATCCAGAAAGAGTGAAAGCAAACTGACAGCTTATATAATGCTTGAACACCTCTACTGAACCACTCTATGACTTTGTCCTGGAGCAGCTCTTCACCACAAAGAGTCCCCAGCAAACCCAATAATAAATAAAATAGATAAGTCAGAATAAATAAATAAATACATTCAGGTTTGTAATTTCATATTCTGTAGACTCTAACTGAGCATCCTGTATGCATTGTTATTATTCTGAATGGGTGTTTAGTGAAGAAAGAATGACTTCGCTGTTTTTTTTAGCTGCTATCTGAAAAATTCTAATGCAGTTCTTATTGCTTTGCACAATAAAAGCATACTGAAATGCAGAGTGTTTTAAAATGGTCTCACTGGAGGAAGTAGAAAATAAGTAATTTGCCAGAAATCATACTTTTTACTCTGTTGTGTTATACATACAGTGAAAATACTAAATTGAATCAGTTGGGGTATAGTTTAACATGTACAACTTTTGCATTTTGTACTTCTATCAAACTTGTTTATTTTACCGTATACAGATATTTACAAGAACCAGGAAAGGGGAATTTTATTTTTACCCTAGGAGAGAGAGAGAGAGAGAGCCTCTTCTGAATTATTAATTGCTTTATGACATTAAATCCTAACAAGATGCATCTCAGAAGACCATTTATGCTAGAGCCTGCTAGAGCTCAGTGTTGAGATGCACTATATGCAAGCTCTATATCAGATTAGAAAGCAATTACGTCACTCAGTGAGTGTTTGGTATTTGACATTTTGCTTTCTCCAGATTACCTGTGTCACACAACTTTTCACAGGCCATTACAGAAATTCATATCAGCAAACAGAATCTAAAATTTCCCACTTTTTAGGCTATGGAAGTTACCTTACATATACAATAAGCCCTTATTTACACAGGAAGAGTTAAGTAAAATTAACTCAGGTGTTTTCAGTTCTTATTTCAGGCAGACTTGTTTACTCTCAGATAGCTTAGGCTTGTTCCTCAACATCATGAAGCTCAGAGGATGCCAGGGGAATACAGCTGTACCAAATGTTGGAATTTACATCCATGACGTGACTGTCAGTATGTCACAAAAACCAGGCTGATTTCTGATGAAAGAAGCCACAAAGCTGAAGCCTCATAAGACAAATAATTTATAGAGTTCACTACTTTGATTTAGGTTAAACAGAATTATGAGCTTAGAAACAGGACCAAGTTACTTTAATTTGAGCATCTGAGCTGTATAGCTGACTATACATGCACACTTTGGCTTACAGCAACAGCCAGATCAAGCACATTTTTACCTTATAAAATTCAAATGATAGGAGATTTGAAAGGAAAAAAATTCAAAGAAAGGGGATTTGTGGAATCTACTTACTTTACCTCACCAGTGGGACAAGAGAACTCCCAACACAAGCTGCAGATACCCAATCAACAAAACATCCTTATCCAGTGATCTGCTGCAAGGTCCGTGCCACGGGAGCAGCAGATTGGTGTTCATACCACAACATCCACCAGGTGTCCACATTCTGGAGAGCACTGGCCATAAAGAATTCTCCACCTGTGAAAACTCTGCACGGTGTGTCCCACCACATGCCTGGCCACATACCTAACACAACAGCCAGCTCTCAATGCATCTCTCATGATGATACAAAGGGGACACAGCAGCACCTGCTGAGTGACTGCAGTGGTGTGCCCACTGCCCTAGAAACAGATAGCTCTCCTACTGCAGCTGAAGTCTGAGATACAGAGTTGCAGATCAGCGACACATTACACAACCCATTTTTTCATGACTGAACACACTGTTAAAAGGCTCAGACACAACATCAGATGGTGGCCAGATACTGGTGATCCAATTCATCCTAACTCAACAAAGTTGTTGCCCAGAGTCAAAAGCAAACAAGGATTATCGAGTTCTGTGTGTGCCCTGCACACCTCAATTTAAGCTTAAAGGAGAATGGCACAATATTGGATTGGCTGAGGCTTAATTTTATTAAGATATATGTTACAAGCTTGAGGTGGAGGAAAATGGGGAAGCAGGCATCTTCCTGAACAGAGAGACCATATTAGATGCCATAACTAACCAGCACACTCTTGAATCTTGTTACGTATTTAAAGTTGTAGGTCACAACCCCAGCAAGGCCACTTTCTCCAGCTGACTACGCTGATTTGCAGTACCTAGAGGATCTGATACATGTTATTGATGAACTCCTTGTGCCCCCTGAGCTCTAAAACCATTACTTCTGGCTTGACAGGACTAAAATTTACCCACCTTCTTCCCCTGTCAAGAATCCAGGATAAATGGTAACTGCTGCTAAACCCAATGTTCATTACAGAGAAGAAATATTTCAAGATTTTGAGGCGTCCATCAATCTCTAGCAAAGGGATTCTTCCTGGTGAAGACATTACAGTCTGGAAATACTACATGCCAGGGATTCCTGCTCAAGTCTGGAGACAAGGACTCAGGAGCCCCCAGGACCCAAGCAGGCACCCTCTCTATGGGAAACAGAAGTGCCACGGAGACACAAGCAACTGTGAACTGAATGGCCACTCCCAAGGCTCATCAGGATGCTCCCCACCTGTTTGCTCAGCATGAAAGCAACGACCAAATCTGCTAGTACTTCAAAGTAGATCAAGTTTGAGAAATGCCCACAAGCATGGGGGAACTGCAACCAGATCTGCAGGTGTATTCCTGCAGCTCACAACAGCCAGCACAGGCTCACAGCAGAGGCTCAGGTTCATTTACTGGCTCACTAAGAGCCACTGGTGCAGCAAGCATAATCCCCCAGGAAAAAGCTTTTTTCAGGAGAGAGTTGTACAATACCAAAACTTTCTACATTTCACATGGTCTTCTCCAAATATTCAAGCAACAAAATCCTTGATCTAAGCATCTCACAGCTTAAAAAAGGCTATCTGACACAGAAACCAACCTTCAATTGGAAAAGGTTCTCAAAGAAGCCAGAGATCTGAGAACTATCCTGACTCAGCACAGTATATTTTATGATACTGAGTATAGCTCAGAATTACACAAACCAGAAAAAGCAGTTCTCCTCAAACTCTTAGGGGCTTTTCCACACAGACTGTCTGAAAATCAGAGAGTATACAGGTGAGGAAAGTGAAATGTTCTTCTCATCATCACCCCCCTCCCCTTCAATGGATCCCAAATCTTGCCTAGTAACTCCTACAATACTTTAAATCTAAGAGGGTGAGGGTGAAAAAAGAAAAGATAAAAAAAGGAAAGCAACAGAGACATAGCAACACATCTGAACACCCACTGACTTGCTCATGGATCTACTGGAATTAGGACAGGTTGTTGCTACCTGCTTTACACCACACCACATCAAGAAAGAGAGAAAAAGGACTGAGAAGAAAGTGGGTTTATCCTTGGTTTCAATAGAAATCATCTTCCTTTCTCCACAGCTTCTCCCTTTGGGGAGAACATGATCAGTAATAAAAAAGTTGCTCAGTTACCGAATTGATAATGAATTTCAAAAGAAAAAACTTGAGTTTCATAGGTGAATTCTCTCATGAAACAGATTTTCTCTATAAGCTTGGCATGAGGCATACTAATTCCTAATATTATCTATATAACCAGAAATTACTTTCACTTGAAGGTTCATATAGCTTGGACAAGTTTACAAACACAGCTGTGAAAAGGAAGCTGAAAAACTACTCGTATTTCCCTTTGTGTTTTCCTGGGCTCTTTCAGACTATTCTGAACTCCTGGGCCCAGTCTCTTTGCTCTGCCAAACTTCCCCAAGCCCGCATACGGAGCTGTTCCCAGAGATGCAGGACTCTTTGTGGTTAACACTGCACAAGTCTGCTGGTACATTGGGCATAACAAAGCCATTTCCTCACGTGTTGGACTTAATGATCCTTGTGGGTCGCTTCCAGCTTAACACTCTGGCCAAAGTTTGACAGAACCACGAAGATACAAAGAGAAAAACATCGGAAAGGGCTCAGATTTTACTTCTGTAAGCTCAGCACCCAGAGGTGAAATTCTCAAGCTTCCTATTTAATATGCAAGATAAAAAAAATTATATAGTCTATAACTTCATATATATGTTACCTTTTATATATATATCTGCATATATATAACCTGAACAAGCAAAAGACCACAAAAGAAGGAAATTTAAGCTTTCTGTGAAATCTTTTATACTGCTACTTTATACTTCACAAGACACATTTGCTTGTTAAATTTTCCAGTCTTATTTTCAACAGCAACTTAGATGTTATTTTAAAAAAATGTATATAAATGAATCAGTAACTGATGTCTCAAATTCTGCAAACAGTAGTAATGAGAAACATTTCAACTCCAGCATGGATGCACACACACCCTTTAATTATTCTGAACCATTTCAAAATCTCACCTGGATTTATTTAACTACATACATTAAGAGGATTGTTCCATATTAAAAATTCTGCACTGCCAGCCTGCTATTTGCTAATAAATATGGAGAAAGTGTAGGTACACAAAATTGCATTAGGAGTAAATATCCTTTCCTCAACAGGCACTCCTAGAAGTAGTGATGCAAACCTGACATTTCCTGACTCAGCAGACAGGCTCCCTGTCAGCACTCTGTTTAATGACAGAAAGAGTCCTATTAGTTCCCAGTCCTACTGCCGGGGCCGAGCCAGCAGAACAACAAGCGGATAAACAGATCGCAGCCTCAGCTCTGCGTCACCAAAGCTGCCAGCCAGGTTTTGTCTGCAAGACCAGTTTCTGTGCATGTGACCCATTTCCCTTTCTCCCACACTCAGCCCAACAGGATAGCCGAGCTGCCAGACAAGACAGAATCAGGCCTAAAATTAACTTTATCAAGCACAGTAAAACTGTAGGAAGAACCCAATTAACTCTGCTCCCCCGACCTGAATTGTGCAGGACAAACAATGCGCATTCCTATCATTCTTCCAGCTTTTGCATTCAGCAGATTTGTCACAGAAACCCTACAACCAGCCTGCAGCCAAACCTGTCTCTTATTTTTAACCTGATTTTTGCCAGGAATTCCTAAACATTCTCTTCCACCTACCACCAATGTGCTTCTGTAGTTACTCCACACACCAGCCACTTTCAAGCCACGTTTCTAGATTTGCAGAAGCATTTTGGTGGAATGGACAGACAGGTGTCCAAAACCACGGCAGCATTCCTATGTCTGGAACTATAACCATGGCATTTAACAGCCTAAAGTAACTGTGATTCCAGGTGGTTAGTGCTTGGGAGGACAATATATCTTTTGAGGTCTGCTATGCTCAGCTCAATGGGATCCTTATCTTGATTCGATTTTCTTTTAATGCCAAAAATAAATTGGAAATTAATACACTTTCATAACAGAAAGAAAGAAATAAAATAATAAAATTTTCTCCATTGTTTTGTTTTTAAATTATCTGACAGATATTGGTATTAAAAAATTAAAGCTCTTTTTTACAAGAGACTGGAAAACAGTACAGTGAAGAGAAAAATGACGACTATTAATTCTTCTTAATCCTATAGAACATTATTAAATACTGAATGATGATGCATGAGGGGAAGAAGGAAATAAACATAAAATGTTAAAATCTCTGTGAACAAAATATTGAAGCAAAGAGCAAACAACATCCAGAACACCAACCCAGAAAACCTCTATTCCAAAAACCATAGCACAGCAAAATACTCAACACTAAAACAGTTTTTTCTAAATTGCACCTGGCAGCTTCTAAAATCAACTACAGTGGCTACATCTATCTTCATACCTTGTGATTAACCAAATTATAAAAGGTAGTCTAAATAATGGGCACCAGATATAAAAAATATCTATGTAAACACAATCTATGTACACACACAGTTTAGCATTAAGAAATTATTTTACCCCCAAACATTCTGTTCCAGTATCAGTCAACAGCTTTGCAATGTCTTCTTTACTGGTGTACAAAAATAAATAAAATCTTGTAACTGTTTTTCTAACAAGTTATCTTCAACTTTTATTGGATTGACTCCCAGCAGAAGCCCTAAAGTAGAAAAAAAAAAGTGAAAAACTTACACCCTAGGCCGTCTGAGAATCTGGAAAAGCACAGAAATATGTACAAATAAAAGGCAGAAAAGAATTTTTTCTGGTTAGTGCAGACAAGACTTGTTTTTCAGAAGGTCTACATTTACCCACATTATTGTCTGCATTTTAGAAGACTGTATGCATATCCTCTATCAGGCTTTCTACTAAAGCCATCCACACTGAGAGCAGCAGGATTAACCCATATACAGAAGGGTTACAATCAAGGTAAATGGCAAGAAAGGAAGACAATCCTTCTCCAAACATATCTGGTGCATTCGCATCCATATACATTTTCAGTGTATCAGCTCTGGCAGAGTCAATGGTCTTACTGAAAAACATCACCTGAGCAAGATTTCTTTTTCAAATCAATTGGAAGGAACATAGGGACTCTCACAGTGAGGCTGCCTGCTTCACAACCCCATCTTCAGTCCAATTTTGTTTCAAATGGGAAGCACTGCATTTAAATTCAAGAAATTAAAGGTATACTAGGTACGACTGCAAGTCCACAAAGATGTATTTAAAACTAGACCTATAGGAGTTTTAAAACAAAGCTGAGGAAGGGGCAGTTTTAAGGTAAAAATAATCCTAATTGGTTTTGTTGTTTTATCTCAGGAATACAGTATTAAAACTATACAATGGTACCAAGTTTTACAGATTACATAAACCTGCTATAAATGCATAGATTTGTGATGCTTTGGGATATTTGATAATTTTGATCAGAGTGTGCCTTCAGTACATTTACATTCCTATCTCTCCTCTTCAGATTCATGGAAATTTTGCAGAAGAGGTAAAAACTCAACTTTCAAGGCAGCCCTCAAACAAATTTGGGTGTAGTAACAAGGAAGCGTGCTGGGATGGGAGCATCATCTTACTGTGGATCAGGCAGCAGTTAGCTGGCAAAAAGCCAGGTAGCCCATATGCCTGTGTAGGGCCTCGTGGCTTTCCCAAAAGCTTTTCCCATCTATATTTATGAAAACAGATCTGTTTGGATGCTGGTTAGCAACAGCTCTTGCCCACTCTTTTGCAAAGACAGCTGTACGAGGAAAATCTTCTGACACAGGAATCTTTAAGGAAGTGTAACTATCAACAGGCACCACTTTACAGTCTTTCCCAGATTCTGGATCTTAATCAGGGAAGTTTGTTATGTTTGGTGCTGCAGGTCACATTGACTTTTCCTGTAAAAACTGAGAGGCCATGGAAGACTGAACACAGCACTAGAGGGTGCTGAAATGGCTCTATTCCATTATCTATCTAGCTGGCAACCCAGGACATACATCCTATTCCAGCTTTCTGAAAAACAGGAAACAACACCTATTAACTACCCTGTGAAGAGTCATAGTAATGCAGTACAATAAGGAGCATTAGGTGTCAGGTAGGGATTATTATTCCCCAGTGCCCAGTCATATATTTGTTTCTGTATTATACAGCAGAAACCAGCTTTAAATTCACTGCAGAAGTAGCCGTTTATGACGTAAAAAATTCATTGCTTAGGTACTCAAAATTAGTTCCACCATAAAAGCGAGTGGCCAGTTACAAACCACTTGAAAACAAATCAAACTTACAAAGGATGAAAAATATCCACGTTTTTTTTTTAGAAAGTGTTGATGTCTTAGGTGCCTACTTTCTTTGTGCAATCACTCAGAGGTGCAAGTATTTATATTAGTATGTGGTAACTGAAAGCATCTGTAAGCGTATGTAAGTACTTTCTCCCCACCTCATAAAAGGCATTTACAGATACCACAGAGCTGTTTTCTAAACATTATTAACTGGAGTGCCGACAGAAAACCAAAGCCACCTGAAACAGCTGAAGCATACCATTGTTTTCCCCTCCATCAATATCACACACATACCAATTCAACCACTATCATCCATCAGCCCTCCACCTATTCCTCAGCATGAGTTCCAACACCACAAGTATCCTCAGCATACTAAAGAAAACAGGATAATCATTATTCCCTTGGGACATTGATGCAGCAGCTGGTCATGACCCTGACAATGATTTCAGTAATTATTGGTTTTTAATTAAGAGCTTTAGAAAAGTTGCTTTTACTCTGAAATAGAGTCAAGCTACTTAGGATGGGATGCTGTTTCCTAAAATTTGTCCTTCGGTACCTGTGAGCACGTAAGGACTGCAGTATTCACAACATCTTCAAGGGCTGGCAAATATGCCACTGGAGCCCCAGAAGAGGCCCATCCTTCTGGAGCAGTACCTGGACAATAGCCAGACCACCGGGAAGGGCAGTCACTAGTCCGGGGGAAGGAAAGTGGATGCCACCCTTCACAGCAGTGCATTTACACCCTGCCTCCCCCCTTCCTGTTACCACCAACTCACAAGCATTAATATTTGGGCTCCATTTCAAACACACAGTTCAGCCCTGAGGTCAACAGAAGGGAGCTTTGGTGGAAAAGTTGTGTCTACATGTAAATATTCTCAAGATCGGGACTTAAGAGCTGTGGCCTTTGAGCTCCCACTTGCTGCACCGCTCCTGCAGACCTTGTGAAACTTTGGTGAGATGGGTTACACACAGAAGTCCCTTGTCATACAACCAGACTTCTTTTTTTAGAATCTGACTCCCAGCAAAAGGTGCAAGTTAAAAATAATAAGTATTATTAGTAGTAATATTATAAAAAGGATAAAGACCATGGGATGAAGAACAGATTAATTCTGTCTTGACAAAAAATCTGGAAAGCAAACTTTTTTTCCCTATCACAGCCACTGATTAGGGGCAGAAAGTAAGGGAAAACTGGCTATAAAAATCCTGATTTCACAGAGACTGCTCCAGAGGAATAGAGTCAGAGGGGAGCCCAGCACACTCCTAAATATCACATCTTAGTGTGCAGCCAGAAGATATGCAGAAGCCAAAACATGTCATGGTAGGAGTTCCCTAAGGGCAACTCTAATAGGGACAAATTTCAAAGTGGTTCCAAAAATCCATCTGGAGAAACTACCTTAGCCCTACGGGGCCAATCACAGGTAGCAAAAACACAGCTGGGCAAGTTGTTATCACTGCAGCTCAAATGGAAATTGATTAACTTTTAGAGGTGCTCACTGAAGAATACAAGCCTGCACGTTAAGACCAGGCAGGGCCACGAAGGTTCTCTGGTGATTTCTGTAGTGGAGAACAGTATTTCTGTCCTAAAATGAAGTGGTAATACCCACCCAAATCCTTTTCCTAAAACACACTTTGAAGTTACCGTGTGTTCCGAGCACATTGCGTGGCAATGTGCTTGTATCATCTCATAATTAACTGTAATTAATATACAATCATTTCCAGACTTAAATGTAGTTAACCATTAACTTGTATTTGTAGACTGTATTTGCTGAGCGGCATGATATTTTCCTTCATTCCTCAATGCTATGTAATCATGGAGTTTCAGACCTTATCAGAATGCTCAACTAAAACAGTTTTTGTGGGGGTGGGAAGAAAAGCCACAAATATCTTGTTACTATTTAAACTTTTAAAAATCTCCAAATTAGTGTAAGTGTAATTTAGTTGGTTCTTACATGATAGCAAATGTATTGTTACTAAATTTTTAAAGCATTTGCAGTAATATTCAGTTGTGAAAAAGTAATAATACAACGACAATACAATGTAAAGAACACTGCTGCTATTTATCACCCACTCTAGCAGTACAGATAGTCAACAACAGAACATTAAGGATGACTGGAAAACTGTTGTATACACAAAATTATGCATATTCAATTGTTGGCTGTTTCATGGGGATCTTCTTTGGGGGCAGTTGGTTGTGTGGTGGTAGTTTTTTTTAAGTTTGGGTTAGTTTTTTTTTTTAAATTTGTAATTAATGGTAACTAAGAGGTTTGTGGAATCACATCTATGGATCTTGCTCTGTAGTCTATCACAAACTGAAGTGCTACAGATCTCTACCAAATTCAAGCAAGTGCTTGATGCAGAAATATACTACAAGATAAACAGAGATAAACTGTAAATCACCTGGATGTAATGGCTATTATAAATAAATAAATATCTAGCACTGTATTAGAAGTCTGGTTTGCTGCTTCTTTACAACTGAGATGGAAAAACAGTAACACTTCAGAAATTCAGAATAAGTTTCAACTAGTTACCATCAGCATCCCACTTTTACATGGGATCTGCCCATCTCAGGCTGTAAAAGCTCTGCCACATATAGTCCATCTCTCTGGAGACTGGATCTACAACTTTCAGCTGCTCTAGAAGGGCTTGGCCAGTGTGAGGTGTTACTTTTAGGTTTCTAGTACCACCTCATGTAGAGTTTCTGCCACAACTCCGTTAGGGAACCAAGCCTTATTAAATAAACACAGGTTCTTTATACCCTCCTTCATTCACATGCAAAAAATGATGTGTCATCTTATCCAGCATGATGCATTGGCACAAGCCATAAATAGACTGTTTAGTTGCACATTACCTGGAAATACGATGCTGCAAAGGTGAGAGACTGAGATTATAACTGACTTCAGAGGATTCCCATTAAACCAGTGAAGTTAGCAGTGGTATCATCCTAAAATGAGACATTAGTACTAACAACTGCTATTTATGCATTTCAGCAGTCTTTTCCCATAGGTTTCCTGTTCTGAGAGCTAGGAAGGGTAAAGAAGATGGCAGGAGTTTGGTCACCGTGGCTGGGGAGGATCCTTGTGCACCGTCGAGTGGCCTACGCAGTTGGTACACAATGCACTGAACAGGCTTTGACGCCAAATCCAATTCTCAGCAGTACAAAAAGCATTCTTCTCAAAGCAGCTTTGGGAGGATGAGGAAATCTAATCCTAGAGGGAACCCCGGTGCCCATGTACAACAGAAATCCCACCCACACCAAAACAATTTTCTGGATGCACATCAAAGAATATACCCTCTTCAGAGTGAACACTAAATAAACTCGAATCACAACTGTGTCAATATTGGCACTAGGAAATGAAACCTGACTTCTAAAACTGACACTGGGAAAAACTCCAGGTGACTGAAACTTAAAGAGAGCACTAGTGCAATGTTTCCTGTGCTTCAGATGATGGTTATACAGGTATAAACCTTTGCAAAATATAATGTTAGGGTATAAAAATATCTTGAGGTTTTGCAGGACAAATTAAAAGTTTTAGGAGCTCTTGTTTTAAAACACAATCAGTTTATGGTTATGTAATTCAATGCATGAATGAAAAAGACAAACTTTCTGCAAACAGTCCTCAACAAGATTTCAAGTTCCGAGTTAAATCTTGCTTCATAATCAAATGCTTGTATTTGACGTGAAAACTGTTAGGAGTGAGTAAGAAATATCTGAAGCTTTCCCTCTTAATCCTTAATGCAGTAACTTGCTTAAGTAAAATTGCCATACGACCTTGCCTCAAACAAAATTCCCTTCATTCAGAAGTTTTTCAGACTCAGAGAAATTGTTTTGAGTTTTGGTTTTGGTTTTCTTTCCTTCCTTAAATAAACACAGTGCAGTGCTCACTGTCTGTCTCTGCCTGACCATTTGCAGTATTCCCTTCCTGGGGTCTTTCTACAAGAAGTCATAATATTATGAAGTATGTGTATTAACCTTTCTGGATACTGACTATGCTAAGGTCTGGGACACAGAAATATCAAAAGGACTGGCTATTCTATCACCAGATCACAGTGAACAGGGCAGGCAGGCAGGCAAGCACACCAGCAGTCTGCAGGGAAAAACAGTGCCTTGCTCAGCCTTTTCCCTGCTGCTTGACTCAGCTCAGCCAGTTCAGAGAGGAAGCTGAATACAAAATATGGCACCATCCCTCACGCTCCCAACTGCTGCAGCAGCCCAGCTAATTCCTGGCATGCCAGATGTGCTCAGAACTGATAACCTGTATGTCCCAGCATGTCACTTGGGGCCCAGGAGAACGAGAAGAGGGACAAGGCAGAGACTGGGGGAGATAGGACCTGCTCACATGCACACACATGAACGCCTCTCCCTTTACACAGCTCTAAATAAAATTAAGCCGCTCATGTCATTTCCACTGCCAGCTTAGCTCAAGCATGGTAGATTTCCAATTCAGCTCATTCACCTCACTTTGATCCATGCTACACATGCTGCCTTCTATTCATATCTACAACCATCACTGACAGCAGCAGAAAAAGCATAAATCCAACAATAAAACACTTTTCAGAGTGAGACTCTAATGAGAACTACAGGATTAGGTATTTTTTTTCTTTAATGTTTTCTTTACATTTTATTAGCCTGATATTAACATGGTGCAGCAGTTTTATTTCTCTTACAGCATCTAAGAGATCAATGCACTGAAAACACCCAAACCAAGTGAGTTTAAATAGACGGCCATTATCTTTGCTCCTGGCCTTGCCCCTGAATCTTCCTCCTTGACCTTTCAGTTAAACCAAGGAAGGCATCTCCTTAGAACTACAGCTTTAATTAAACAGATAAAAACATGGAAATCTCAGAAAGCAATTTGAACAGAACACTTAGTGTAACAAAATAATGATACAACAAGAAGAAAGATGGAAATTATTTAAGCAAATGCTGCAAACCAGTTTCTTTTTTCAGTATTTCTCATCAATTATATCACAGTTTATTTACAAGTTACTAGTCTAAATTACAGGTTATGCAGTTTCGCTTTAGACCAGTACAAAATTGCTGTATCACAGCTTTTAAACACAATCTCAAAAACGGGGTCCTGAGGCAGAAAACAAGCTAGGGGGGAAGGGACGGATGTGTCAAGGTATGCATATTTGGAAAGCAAGAGACAACAGATGTTTGCATATATTCAGACAAAGAACTGTATTACACACATCCTACACACATAAATAGAAAGTAACTGAAAATCTCATACAACAGCTGCTTTTATATCATGTCTTTGTGACATATCCAAAGAAGTAAACCCCAATATGCTATAGGGTAAACATAACCCTCAAAAGAAACCTAGTCTTATGTATTTAAGACAGAAAAGAGAACTTTAGCTGAAGAAACTTCCAAACATGACACTCTTACTGTGCATTAAGTTTAAAAACAAGACTAGTAGTATGCTTACCACAAACACTGAAGCACTCAGACTTCACAGCTTCAAAGAATAATATAAAACCTTCAGAGACCAAACCATAGATCAGGGCCATCTTACTGCTATAAGATTCTTGACTTACAAAAAGAGTTTTGAATTTAAAAAAAAAAAAAAAAAATTGGCCATGGGCACTATTGTTTTATCCAGCACATACTTTGCACCAGGAACTGGTCACATTTAATGGCAACTAGTGATTCATTATTGCAGCTCAGAAATAAAAACGGATATGAGGAAACACATGGAGCAACATCAGAACCACCTCATCACGTAATTACCTTGATAAAGGGACTACACACTTCACACAGACATTGGCAGATACATGTTTATGCAACTAAAGCATTGTCTGCACTCTCTCTAAATGACAGGAAGACTAAATCCTGAGCAGTGAGTGGACTGTCTACATATACAATGAAATTTGTGGCAATTCTGTCTAGGCTTTAACTTCAGTTGAATTTGTTTACAACAAATCCCAGAGTAAAAGGATTTGCCTTGCCCATCTACAAGATGCAAAAAAGCAAAGATAGCATTATGTTGCTGCCGGCCTGGGTGGAGTTTTCAGTGAGTTTTCTTTTCATGAAAACTTGCAAAGAGCAAGAGCCCTTCACAAACCCAGGTGTCACCTGCAGTCTAGTCAACTAGTACAACTTGTAAAATTAGCTTCTTCACATGTTCACCGCCTCAGTGAATCCAGCCTGACCTTATGGAGGTTAGGACCTTTGTTTTGAAAATGCAAACTTATTAACAAACATCCCAAATTAGTGATCTGTAGAGTTTTATTACCCTGAATTACTTCAACTCAAACTAAACACCACGTTAACACTTTCATCAGTTGGGTGATACACAACCCATTTATTTTGGTGCATCTCTGAGAACGGACCCACAATGGCCCCTCCTTCCTGCACCAGCTCTTCAGACTTTTTGAGCTCAGAGTTTATCCACCAGCAGGCTGAAGGAGTCATCTAGTGGCCACAAACAACTCCTGCAGCCTCACCCGCTCCTGTAGTCCGGCTGCCAGCGCAAGACAAGGTTTTTAACTCCTTAAAGCACACACAGCACTGACATGAGTCCACTGCAGGTCCAGTATCTGAACCGTGACATGGTCCTTGCAGCCTTGCTCATCATGTTCCCTGTTCCTGTTCCTTACTGTGCCCTAGATGTCAGTTTCCCACTTCCAACCCACCTCAAGGCCAAAATCAAGTTCTCTCCTTAAACATGCCTGGGAGTAGACATGGCTGTGTGTTGTTCCTAACCCTTGTGCAGCTGCCTGTTCCTCTTCAGAGGTGGGCAAACCTTTTCTGAGTAACGTTGCTACCCCTGGGAAGCATCGGTTCATGGATTAAACTGCTAAGCAGCAGCAGGGCAAGGCAAGGGATCTTCCTTGGCCCACATCCCTCCTCTACCACAAACCCACTGTGTAGGCTTGGACAAAGCACATGGGTGCTGAGGCAAGGTCTCTGAGTCATGGAAGAACCTTCTACCTACTAACATGCAAAAGAAAGAACCATAATAGATTAAACAGGTATCTGAAGTATGAGTTAAAATAACACTTTGATAAACAGTATTAACATCTATAAAAATCTTACTAAGCTTCATAAATATTTGTAATGTGCTATCAGTTCTCTGTCCAACCCCTCCAATGAGGTAAGCTCTAGAAATTTAAGCAGTATAATTTTATATGAAAACATCAAATATTCATTCTTCAAATGAATGGCCATTTCAACTGTGTAAGAAAGTGAAAAATTGGTACTGATTTTTCATATCAATACCTTACTTGTAAAACAAACTCAGATTAAATTTTTTTTTACACTGCGTTCATTTGTGTTACCTGTTGAGTGACTGAACACATCTTAGGCAAGATTGTCTTAAGCTTTTTTTTTGGTGCCTGGAAATCACTTTGTTTCCACACTAATACCAGACTCTGGAAGAACATGTTGCTATTTTTCCTTCACAGAGTAGAGATCACTATTTTCATATTGAATGTCTGCACTGTTAGTCAGTGGTGAATCTAATACAGTGAGCATCAGGTGTTAATCATCACACACACACACACACAACTTCTATACCATTTTATAATATGCCCCCTTACACCCCCCCATGCAGCTTAACATTCTATAACTTAATCCCAGCAGCAGCAGCTTTCCTTCCCCACCCCCAAAATAAGGAACTATAGGTTCTCCAAGCCTTTCAAGGAGCCAAAAGACTTCCTCAAATTCATACTTAACCTCCCTGTGATTCAGAGCTTCTACCTGCCTCAATCACCTCAGTCACAAAGGTGTCACTTAGCTTTTTTCCATCAATCCTATACATCATTTGGGTAAAGCAAGTGAAAAATGCTATAAAACTGCTAATTATCATTCTGATATGGTTAAGGACCTCCAACCCATTTAAAGTGCAGCTGAAGGTGGAAAACAGTGGTACCACAACTATACCAAGATGTGAAAGAAAAATGATCCTTGCAAACCTTAATGTCAGAATTAAACAGAAGAGATTCCTTCAAAATGGTGAGGGCATGAGTAGCAGCTAAGATCCCAGCAGGCAACACCTCCACCTTGCTTCACATGTCTAACAAATTAAGTGTTGGCCAGATTCACCCTATGTGGAGGACCTACAGAAAGACTGACTCTAAATCAGATTTATTTCTTGAAGATGGGGGACACCTTATCCTTTTAGGTCAGTAAATCACCAAGAGCTATTTCTTGCTACTCGCTGCTCAGCGGTCTAGTCACAGAGGTATCTGGAAGTGAGAAAACAGTTCTGCAGCACTCAGAGATTTGTACAGGCACTACCCAGGTCTACTTCTCTAGTTCTTAAACAGGACTAATTTGTATTGTCAGTAAAAATCAGTATTTTGCAGCATTAACTGGCCAGAATCATGTGAAAGATAAGGCCATACTTAAGACTTGATTTAACATTGATTTTATTTGAATTTTTATTTAGACATAAATCTAACTCAGTCTAACTTTATTTCTTTATCTATGTATTTTAAAAATAAGATACTCTTTGGTAACAATGAAAGAGTGGGTTCACTACTGGTCTAAAACAGCATGCCAAAAAATGCCACTGATGAAATGCCACTGATGAGCAGCAGACAGTATCAGAAGGTCTACTCATGTCTCCTGCGCTAGGCCAAGTCTCATTGCCTTGTCTCACACCATGTTTTCAGTGAACTGCAAGAGTTAATGGGGATCAGGAATAGCCACCAAAGCTCATCCTGTCCTGTTACTACAGCAAAGATGCACATACTTTTTCTATTACATACATATTCATGCATACACATACATACTGTTCTGCAGGTACATGCAAGATAAAAGTGAACACCACACAGTAGGCCTCTTTTGCAAAGGCAACATGCAGGAAAAAAAATAGTGGTAGACTTAAAACTACAAGAAATTACAAAATATCGTCAACACTCTAAACCTCTGTGCCACTCTAAACCTCTCATTAAAATGAGAAACTTCTGAATCTTCTACTACTTCTTAATATGCAGACCAGCCAAAGCACGGTACTTTGTACAAAGCAGGTACTCTGTTAGTGCTGCAAATAGCTAGGTTGATGTACTTCCTTTTGATAAACGGTTTATGATATTGACCAGGCTTCTATCATCCCAAAAGACAGCCATAATATGCCTTTTCTAGAGGTCTTACCACAGACTACCTGGGAACTTTGGTTAGCTGGGTAGCTGCCTGCCCCCTTGCTCCCAACCAGGTTTGACAAAGGGAGCACATTATGCTCCTTAACCATCTTCAAGAGATGGCACAATGTTCAAGAATTAATTATTTCTAGGTATAAATCAAGGAGGCTGACCATCTTAAAACAAACACATTACTGATTGAAGCCTAAGCATCTCCACAGCCTCTATTTGCACCTTAATTTCTCAGCAGAAATGTGCCAAAGATTATCAGTCAACTGAAGACGCCTTTCTCTAAGGACCTGCAGGACAAGCTGAAATACCTCTCAGAACAGACAAGAGCAAAGGATTTATCTGCTTTTATGTGCATTTGTCCACTCATAATGCAGAAAATTTAGTCACAAGCAACAGTGTAAACTGATCATAGTATTTAGAATATATTCACTTCTTATTAAAGCTCACCCGGAAAGCACCTGTTTTTCCTCTGCCTAACCACCACTTCAACACATCAATTTGGATTCCTTGTCTCACCAGATGTCCACCAGAAAGCAGATGTCAGTACCTGCAGCAAACATTTCCAGGTGCAGATTTAGAATTCACAGAGCAAGGACTCAAGTTAGACATTCAGTGAAAGCCCAGAATCTAATTCAGAAAACCTCTACCAGAGTTTTATTCCTGTGATCATTCTGAATAAACCATAAGCACCACTACAGATGGGAAGGCCTCAGTCATGTTGTTAGAATGCACCACTGTTTTTTTTCAAATGGGGCCTGGCTGGTTGCCTGCCTTATTGGAGACTTGAAGAGAGAAGAAAATACCTGAAATCTAGTGACTCTACTGCTCCTGACTAGCAAGAACCTGCTTCTTGAGTGAGTTCCACCAAAATTCTGCTTATTGAGATTTTGCCAATGCACAATAGGCCCATGTGGAATTTGCTTGCATCTTTACCCAAAAAACCTCCAGGTGTTTACATACCTGATTGCTATTTCCAAGTCATTCCATACATTAACAACCTTTGAGGGACAGTTACAAAAGGAAAGTAATCTAGTTAAGTATGGAACACTTACAGATACATTACTACAATTTTAAATTTAAAACAAACCCTTATACATTCTTGTAGCTAGCTGGGAACAGGAAAAGTAAAATTATTTTTATTTCTACAGACTTTAATTAGTTTGGGAAAAAATATTTTGCTTGAATATCTGCATAAAGATATCCCTTTAATCTGAAAGTATTTTAACCTCCTGATAACATAAAAAGCACTTTACTATACATTAGTGAACTAACAGATAAAAAAGGGGTGGATACATTTTGAGTAGCTTTCCCCTGCAGCAGATCCCGCTCATCTTCAGCTGAAATGCACAGGTTTTTCTGGCACCACCTTCTGTGGCTGGTTTTGAAAAAAGAAGAACTGTGTAAAGTATTACAAAAACCAAGCCCTTCCATACTCAAGTTTCACATCTAAAGAATCTCAGATGCTGCCAGGGTTTCAACTCAGTTTAGCTGGCCATCAGGGAAGACTCTCCCAAAGCAGCACAGGTCCCCCGCTCCCTGTGAAGTCCCTCCACTGCTGTGATCATGCTCCCCAGCATCCTCCTACACAGAAGACAAGGAGAATGTCCAGGCTGCTGCCCTTACACCACATCCACGAGGAGGGTGCACACAGCACTGCTAGAAGGTGCTGCAACAGGGGCAGCACCCCTGTGTCCTCACCAGCAGAGCCATGGGTACTTGCAGAGCCACTGTCGTGGCCCAGCTTCATCCATTCCCGAGGGATTTACGTCCCTTGTATTGTGTCCTAACTTGGCTACCAGAGAAAGCATTATTTTTGTGATTTACTTGTAGCAAGTACACTCTCCATTTACAGCAAAGAGAATCTTATTTTTCCCTCCAAAAGAAAGATACAATCAAACCAAGTTGCCAATTTTATAATTTTTTTTGTCGTGTTTGTGTTTCTGGGTTATTGTTTCAGTACTTCTGGCTTCATAAAAGCTGTGCAAGGTTGACAGGGATATTAAAATAAGTTTTTTTTCTCATCCTGAAATGATCATTCCTCCATGTTACTCTCCCAAAAATATAATTTTTGGTTTGTATAAAGTTTTCATTAAGCAGTATAATTTTGTAGCTTAAGGTACCCTAAAATATTATTAAAAAATCTGAAGACTCAATATGCCACATTTTTCTGTGGTTTTCAGTTTACTTTCACAGGGCAAGGGAAGGAGCAGAGATGACATTTTCAACTCTAAACTCTACCATTGCAGCAATTTCCAAGCAAAGTAAACATTGATCTTTTTATCCCTCGTCAAAATCCACTAGTATGAATTTCTGTACTTGCATGATGTCTCAGAGAAAGTAACAAGGCCCCAAATAAAATGCACAGGTCCACATTAGCAAATCTAAGAACAGAAACTTTACCTTGGGACAATATTCAACTTCCTCAGCAAAAACACAGCCCCAGTGAATGCATGCTGAGTACCTGTTGTTGATTTTGCCAGCACCTGACACATCACAAAAGTTTGAAAACTACTAACAAAAATTTTCTGAACTCTACAAATCACACTCAAAGAACTAAAATCACGCTGCTATTTAAAAAAACAAACAATCAAATATTAGACTATTGACCAGAGAAACGTTCTCTTCTCTCACCACTCAAGGAGAAGCTATCTGCTCCTTTTTAGGTAGTCCACCACTACTGAAAATCACAAGAGTAACTGATGAAATTAACACTTTACAGCACCAGCTTCAGAAGGGATCACAAGAGAAAGAAAAAAAAGTCATAATTAAGACATGTTATCTTCAGCATCAGTAACTAACTGATGCTATCTGCTCTGGAAACTACCCAGACTGCAAAATCATGTTTAAAAGATACATGTAAATCCCTAGTAGGAGAAATAGACAGTAGTGCTCTAATTCTGGAGATACATCCTCCTCCTCTTGCACTTTACTTAGCCTGCCCCTAAGGCTCTAGCTTGACAAGCAGCAAGCATAGGCCTGCTCTGAAATCAAAATGAGTTGTGCCCCCTGTCCTGCTTCTACTACGCACTCCCGGATCCCTTTTTAGGAGGCAAAGCGCTGTTCAGTTCTTAAGTCTGATTCACAACACATTAGCTGATCCACCCAGTAGTGGTCAGTTCTATCTTTAGGCAGAAAGAGTTAAGCTAATAAAAACCATTAATTTTAGCTATGATCTCCAGTCCAGTTCATTATACAACAGAAACACTAGCACGGCCCCATGAGGTAAGATGCAAGTGTCTGAGGCTTGGACTGTTTCTTTCAGTAACAGTGCTGCCATTTAAGTATGGTGATTCACTATTACTTCTGTCAAGTAAGTGTTACTCCACTTCTTTGTCAGGAAGCTGTTATTCAAATAATGTCTGTATCTTCTATCTACAATGAAAATGAGGTCAACATTACAGATGTTGAAAGTGAAAAAAAATACTCTGGGAGCCATTCCCTTCGTGCCTACAAATACAGAGCACTTATTAGTACCCTTGTGATCTCTCCAATGAGGAACTATCCAGCTTTCAGACAACTTCTCGTCCCCCTTTGGTGGATTCCAAATTACATTAATCAATTTCTGCAAGTTAAGAGAAAACTAGGTTGCCAAAGTATGACAGAGAAGCAGCAAATGCTTTGACTCTAGCTGTCAGTGAAGCAGGAAAATCAGTTTTAAGAACCAAATCTAGAGCCACTGGTAGGAACCCTTTATTGATATAGACAAGATTTTTTACAGCAGCCTCCTATCCTATCAATTATAACTGGAATGTTGAAAATAGGTACAAGCTGAATAAAACAGCACAAACGTCCAACAGCTGTTGTGCTTGATGCTTCACATTATGCCCAAGTACTCAGCGCTACAGAGTTTTTTTACTGGCAGAATGCAAGTAAAAAGGTAGTAACTTCAGCAAATAAAGGTTGATACTTGGACCCACAGGAAACACATTTGCATCTACAGCCTAAGCACATTTAACACACATTTCTTGTGAAGACATTAGCATGTAGAATTATCTTTAGATTCAATACACTGAAGCTAACGGGAAACGGGCTTGTGTTGTCTTTTTAACACACTGATAAAATGTGCACAGTACATAAAATGTCTTCAGCTACTGTTTTATCCCTCAAAGTAATGACATAACACAGGGTTAATTTCTTGAGCACAAGTCTATATCAAGAAGCAAATTTAGCAGCAATGAATCTAGAGATCACACAGAGGCAAAACCATGCCGTGTAGTATACCCAGCAAACAAAAACAAATACAAAAGATGCAAGGCCACACATGACTGGAAGTTTTATTATTACTTCCTATACAATGCTCCTCCACCAATACTCAAGGGGAGGCTACAGACTGGGCTATAAAAGTGGTTTGTTGCTTTTATTTTGGCATTACACCTTTACCTACAAAGCTGTTCAACTGCAAGCAGTAAGTGTGAGCCAGTAATACAACACCCTTATGACTTCTACTTGCCCTGAAACTTGAAGAGTTACAGAAACCTAAAATCACAGAATGGTTGGGATTGGAAGGGACCTTGAAGATGATCTGGCTCCAACCCCCTTCCCACAGGCAGGGACACCTTCAGCTAGACCATGTTCCTCAGAGCTCCAATCCACCTGCTCTTGAATACCAGCAGGGATGGGTCAACATCTCAGGGCAACCTGCTCCAGTGCCTTACCACCTTCACAGTGAAGAATTTCTTCCTAATATCTAATCTAAACCTACCCTCCTTCAGCTTAAGGTTGTGCTCCCTTGTTCTATCACTACATGCCCTTGTAAAAAGTCTCTCCAGCCTTCTTGAAAATCCCCTTCAAGTACAAGAAGGCTGCTGGAAACAAGCAGAGCAAATTTCCACCAAGGAAAAATGAAAAGTCAGTCATAACCAAAAATATCACCAGAAATAAACCTCCAATTTCTAATTTACTGTACCTCTCTCATTTTCCACTAAAATGCATCAAACTTTAAAATATATGTTTCTCCAGAATGGCTTTCAGCAAAGCTACTGGAGAACTTTACTGTAACATCTAATATAAGGTTCTATGTCTTTCATTTTATAGAACAATCAATAAATTTAACTTGTCAGCACAGCTGACAGCTACTCAAATCACGCACTCTTGCCTGGATCAAGAGCACAAGCAATTCTGGTTAGGCCTCAGATGATCCTGATCAAGATCTCAGCTTTGTTTCTACTGTCCCGTGTCCCCTGGGGAGTAGCTCAGACCCATGGCAGTGCCCTTGTAGCTGCCGTGACAGCATCCGGCACCAGGCTGGCCCACCACAGCTGAGCATCTGAGTGGCTTCTCATGATGAGTCCTCTGCAAAATCCCTCAGAGCATCACGGCCAGAGCAAACAAAGTCGTCCCGTTAATGTGACTGTTAACAGGCAGTAATAAGAAGACAGCAAAAGCAGAATACGACAACACAAAGTATCTGTGTAACCTACCACCAGTTACGAATTAGCAATTTCAGAACTTCATTTGAGGGAATACAGAGAATGGTGCTCATGTGTTTAAAAAGCTGAAAATTGATGAATCAACCTGTGATTTTTCACTCCCTAAAGAAAAATAATTTAAAAAACCCAATGCAACAATGTAAGAAGACACAGTTCCATAGAAGTTGCCTTTTGTTGCAACGGAGATTATTCCAAACACTGTTTTCTCTCACCCAACCCGGCTTCCTTTCTGAGGGATGCTGGGCAACTGTAAAAAGTATTTTTTCCTTTCTGCTTTTCATGTCTATAATATTTCCATGTTATAACATCATGTCACTCCCTCAAATACATCACACTGTTCTAGATCCACAGTTATGACTAAACCACTGTAAAGTTTCTTCTCTTGCATTACTCAATCCATCCAGAAGTTCTGAAACAATGTAAGTGGGTTCTTTAAATTGTTTAGAGTAAACTTTACCTTTATAATCTGTCCTTTATGGCTGTATTTGTGTCATATCTGTTTATACTTTTCAATTAAAAGAACCAGGTATTTACAAACTAAACTTTCATTGACTACAGATCTTTGGTACAGCAAAATACATCATTTCCTGAGTATACTCCATTACAGTATTAGTAGGAGCAAAACCATCTAATCAGAGACGGTAACAACATAATTACTCGTTTCTTGTTATTGAGCCTGGGTATGCTGTGACTCTTGGTTCCTCCTCCATCAACTGCGTGGACCCACGCGAAGTACAAGCGGCACTCACCTCCTCTGCCTTCCCGGTCACAGAGCTAGCACCCAAGTGTTTTCGGCGCAGCACTCTGCCATCCTGCCTACAGCCCTGCTGCTCTGCAACACACCACGACCACCGTGGTACCGCTTCTCCAGCCCGGCGTTCGCCTGTCACAAGTAGAGCCCGCAGCCACACACAGAAATTAACTCCAGACGGATGAAAATAACTCTTTCGGGGGAGGAGTAACAGTGCTGTTCCGAGGGAAACGAAAAGCAGGAAGCTGATCTCAGCAGCGCGGGGAGCACGGACGGGGCGGAGCAGAAGCACGGAGCGACGAAAAGTGGAGCAAAGACTGGCTGCTTATAGCTTGGCTTTGGCAGTATGACCAACCAGTACCGCATTACTGAAATACCAGCGCCGGGGCTGACACGGACGCCAGCACCCCCTCGCCCAGGGGCGCAGGCCCGCGGCAGCCCCGCGCAGCGGCACTCGCAGCACAGGTACCGGCCCTGCGCAAGCGGCCCCCACACGCCGCCCGCGCTGCTGCCGCCACAGCCCCCGGCCCCACAGCGGCCCTGGTGCTTCCCTGCTCGCCCCGGATGCTTTCGTGCTCACCCCGGCCCGGGGTGAGGGCTGCCGTGGGCGCAGAGCCCCCTGTCACGCGTGAGCCCGTTTGAAAGGGCACGTCCTGCGGGACGGACTCAACGCTCCTGCCCTGCAACTGCGGGAACTCCCGTGGCGTGCTAAAAGCAACAGATGATGGGATCTTCTAAAAGACTGAACTGCCGTGTCTAGTGCGCAAATAACTTCTGATGAAGTTTAAAAGAAAAAAGAAGGAATCTTTAGGAAAACAGCTTCAAGAACTGAGAGGCTTTTAATGCTTAAATTCAAACTGACTCCAAAGTAGGGCTTAAGCCCGACAACAGCATCTCCGGCCCTGTAAGAGCTTTCTCTACCTCCACGGGGCTCCCCCTTCCGCGGGAGGGCAGGCCACGGAAGCTCGCTCCCTGCAGCAGCTGGCTCCCCCAGGAAGGCTGGTTCTGCTCCTGCAGCGAGGCTCACGCTGCCGTCCTGGCCTCTGCAAGAGTCGGGCTGCTTCTGCTGCTTGTCTGTCCCCCACATTGCTCAGCAGCAAGGCTGGTTTGTATCATTAGGGCAGCATTACAAAACACCACAGAAAACGGTGATATGTAACATTCTAAATAAACGGGAGCTTGGAAAACAATAGCCAAAAAAAATAGAAGGGAGGGTGGACTGGCTACAATGAGAGTCATCAGCCAGTGTTTCAAGTAGTAATTAAAATTCGTAACAGGAAACAGCATGGCAGTGGATCTTCCCAACACTCATACAGCCAGGATCTGATCTGTACCGCTCAGCCAAAAGGAGACCATCCCCAGGCATGTAGGGCTTTTCTAAATGAGGCTGTGGAGGTAAGTAGAAACACTGTACGGTTTTTACACTTGTCTTGCCCTCTTTCAGGTCTGAATGTTTTGCCCCATTAGCTCTGTATAGCAAGATGCAGGGTGTTTTGTACTGGTGGGTACAGAGCAAATAGAGGGCCAAAATAAAACAATAAATCAGTTTAAGCAAAGTTCTTACACTTTCAAAAATTCCGCCTGATGTCCTCTACGTTATACTGACAGAAGGGAAAACAGAGGCAAGGTGGCCAACCAATTTTATTATTACCACTTCTTTCATGTATTTTCTCATCTGCTCAGTATAGCAACCTGTAGATGTCTGACTCACATTTGGAAGATTCCATTCCAGATTATGAAACCCAGTAACTTCTAAGAAAGCATTTAATAACTCCTTTTAAATTCAGTGTGGCTTGTTCACTTTTTGACACTGTTTCAAAGTATGTCCTATACTCAGTCTGCAGATAAAGCCAGACTGAGCTAGAAACATAATCACACACCTCTCTCCAAAGCCTATGGCCTTCATTTCCAAGAGTGGACCGACAGGACCCATGCCTTTGTCCCAAGGCTTCCCAGTTCCCAGCCTACCTGTGGTGACTGCAGTTACACTGAATCCTCAGGCTGTAAACTGAAGGTCACTGATGCAGACATACATCCCTATCTACAGCTCCTCCGATGGAACAGCCAGCTCTGACCCAGCCGATGCAAAGCCTCACTGCAGCAGGATCTTCAGGTGCTGCAGCAACATCACAATAGCCACAAGGAGACTAAAGGCAGCCTAAATCTCAGCATGCAGCCTAGGCCAGCCAGCATATGAGCAGCAACACACCACATCCTATACACCTTAATATCAATGCCTTTCTGCATTAGTATCCCTGTAGTTTGGCAGCTTTAATCTTTTTCAGTCATAGACTGAGACACTAGTTTCACTCCTATGAGTGCTTAATGATTCTTTTTGGGGGAAACTACTAGCACTGGAGAGATATACAGCTGCTTCCTTACTAAGGAAACATACAGCTTAAAGCCTGAACTATATCAAAACTGCAAATGTGATTTACACACTCAGCTGAACAGATTTAATGAGCATTAAAACCAAGAAACCACAGAACCACAGGAATATGTGGACCAACAGCAGACAAGGTGAAAATACAGGTAAGAGCTCTTAAGAATAAACAACTTTAGAGAAACAGCAAAGATCCTCCTGAAGCTTTTCTGATATAATTATTGTTACATAAATACCTGGGCTTCTCTTCAAACCAAAACCAACACATGTGCAGCACCACTCACAGGTCTGGGAGTCCACAATATCTGAGATAAATGAGTTCAAAAGCCCACCACCAATCTCAGGGTTATTCTGTGTATTTCAGAGAAGCTGTTTCCTATCTGCTGTATAGAAGATATTCTACAGCAATGAGTGCTGGTTTCCCCCTGCTTCTCAATTTGATACTCAGCTTTGAAAGGGCACTTCTTAGTCCTCACCAATACTGGACAGGTATGTGTTGCTACAGTGCACAGTACAGCCTCCTTCCTCCCCTCTACCTCACTTCAAGTACACAGGTACACCTGAGAGAGTATTTCACTAGATACAGAAGAGCGGTCACTCTTGACATGACAGACAACAGAAGCACCTCTTCTTTTCCTAAAAGAAGTACTTTTAGTAGTAAATAAATATAATTGACCATTGTTATAAGGTTAGCTAGCAAATCATTTAAGGTCCATCTTTACAACTAAGGCACGTCTTCAGTCTATTTTGACTTGGTAACAAAATAAAACTTTCTCACATCTTTTTAAGTAACCTGCTATTATTTATTTTGCAAATGACTTAACTATTCTGAAAGACCCTCCTCTACCAGCTCACTTCAATGTTTTATATTTAAGGCACTTCATCCTTAAGATGACAGGTCATACAAAGAAAAAGCTGGAAAGACAGGCTGAAGTATTGCATTGTTTTCAGTACAAGAAGCTCCATTTCTTTAACCCTGCCTTTCTACGCAAGAAACTTCCTTGAGAAACTAGAGTAGCATCTGCTTGTACTTCAAATAATTACTCTCTGCTCCTTTGTCTCTCCTAAGTCTCCTTGACTGAGGTCAAGAATAAAACAAGTACATTTTAAAATCAAAGTTTACCATTTCAGTAGGATTTCACAGCCAGGACTATTAAAGTCATGTTATACCACCATTCTTCTCAAAGCCAAACAGTTTGTGCTTAACGCTGCCAAACCGTGAGACATCTGTCATTATCTTTGCTGACTAGTGTTACTACCCTGTCCAGAGGTCTCCAACTGCAGTACAGATACAGCAGTACATGAGCAGTTTTTAACACTGCAGTCAGTACTTCCTACAGGTCTGCAAAAGGAACTAAGAAGATTAGCCTGATGGTAGGCTTACATTCATTTTTCAGGCATCTGTATCATCTACAGGACAATGTTTTAATGTCTTTGAAGTAATTTTTAAAACACTGAAAACCCACAACTTTGAATTTTGTCAGCTTTTTTCTTGCAGGAAGATACACATCTTTTTAAAGCTTGAGCATGGTCAAAAGGGATCATCCTTTGGCTACTAGATAAAAAGCTACCTCAGAAGAAGGCATAAGGAAGGAATTAGAAAGCATGACAAGTGTGGGTATGAACACACTTAGAAGTCCAGGTACTTTCAGTCAAGCAGTTACTGCTTTAAAACTAACTTGAAGTTTTGTATTGCTTAAACTATGGTTGGAAAAATAAATTTCTATGTGACAATTTCTCACCTCTCATTCCCTACACTAATGGCAGGTGGAGATTAGGCACCAAACTCTTTCTGATTTAAAACAAGCCAAGCCAGAGGTAGTTTGATAACACATTTACTCACTCCATCAGTTTATCTATCTTGTCCTGAACTGACACGACAGGATGACTTCTGGCTTGTTGCTCTGCTACTTTATAAACATTAAAATTACTTAGTAAGTGACCAGGATGGAGAAGATCTGGTCAAAGAAGATAGAAACTGATTAATCTTATCTGGGTGAAGGCTTTCTCCTGCTATATAGCAAGAAAATAAAGCAGCAAGAAAAGAAATTAATGAAACAAACAAATATCTTGAGAGTATGCTTAAAACACTCCAAAATTTAACCTGGAAGTGACTATCAGTGAAGATATCCAAATAATTCTCCAATCAAATCTACAATTTCAGTCTACTATTGTAACCCTGCCTCCTGTAAAATTCAGACCAGAACTCTGCTCAGATGTACATAGAGTATTGCAGCAATACTAATAAAGTAGCATCTCCACTGAAGCTCCACATTTTATTCCAATTCCATGAAGACATACAATTTTAATTACAAAATCTAAACAAAGTCACTATTCACCTCAAAATGGATGCAATCTCCCAATCCAATGCTTATGTAACACTGCAATACCACACAATTAATGTAAGGCTAAACAGATACATTCATTCATAAAACATTCCAGAAAACATCAACAATCAGAAATAGCATTCAGAAATAGCGGAATCCCCATTTTTATGATTCCTGGATCTCGGCACTTCTTAGAAGTTGTATCAAGTATTTTCATATATGCACATGTGCCCAGCAGTGCTTTCTGAGCTACGCAGTACATTAACAGCACATTTCCATCACAGAAAGCCTCTGCCTTGTTACCTACTGCACACACCCACACATCTCAAGCGTCAGAAAAACTTCAGGTACAAACGTCATACCTAAATAATGCACGAAATACCCAAGCCAAAAATCCTACCAACAAGCAGCATGCTGTCTCTTCTTATCCCTCCCCCACACTGTTATCCTGAGAAGTTAAATCCCAGTTCTTCTCTGCTATAGGTGGAAGGTACTCAGATACTACATACAACATGGCAGAATAAAATCCTGTCACTGTTGCTCCCTTTTTAGACTTATGAGAACAAGTTATAGGCAAATTTACAGATGCAGAAGCTTACTTCTCACAATGTAAAATTACATATTACTTGTAGAAAAAAAAAAAATCCCAACCAATTTCCAGTATCAGTTTCTTAAAATTTGGAGGGTTTTGTCTAGTTTTTACTTCAAGAATAATGACAGCTGTTCTCCATGATGTTAAAATGCAACCCAAAGTTTTATAAAGAAACTTTCATTAGTATAACCTTCTCTATTTTCCAGTTCTATCAGAAACAATCTATTAGGACATACATTTCTGATTTGCAAAACAGCCCAGTTTTCTTCCTAGATGTACTACTGCAATATTTTGTAAACATATTCTTAAAAGACATGCAAAGACTCAAAGAGCAGTTGAAAAGAAAACTACTTCACTCTGCTAATTTGCATCAAGTTTTATAAGTCCTTTACTCCCTCCTAGGTGGAAAACTAATTGTGATAAAACATCAAGCCCAATTAGGAACAGCCACTACACATAAGTATTTATTTGAATCATTTCCCTTAGAGTATGTGTAATTGTTTTTACAGAATCCTCTAGTGTTTGGGCCCACTATTGTCATCTTTTCTGCAAGAAAAACCCCCCCCCACGCTCCCCCCAGTTTCACATCCCATTCACTATGTACTTCAGTGAATTCAAACCCCAATATATACAAAAATAAATCTTTCAAATTTAACTTATTTTAATGAAATGCTGAAAAACCATTATAGCAGCTTGAGTTCTGCATTCAGGATACATTTGCAATTTTCTTCAGGTTTCAGTATTAACTTGCACATTAGAATGCCTATGTTGAGCACCTATGTGTTTATTTAGATAGTGATCAAGTGCCAGGTGAGACCTGAGCACTAGAACTGGAGCTCAGATTTTTGGAGCTTGATCCCACTTGTGCCACTTTTGCCAGACTAAGTTTAGCTTTGTTTGGAGATGTAATCTGTGACCTTTAGATTTCCTTATACATTTAAAGTCCAAAAATCTGACAGACCTCTGTAGGCACTGGAAAAAGTTGGAGAACAAAGTGGGTAAGATTCAGAAAACAGGGAAGTGACTTAAAGAAATATATTCTCTCTGCATCTGTGGACAGCTGGCAGCTGTGCCAGCCACGGCAGGAGATGAGATCAGTCTCTGTGGCAGCACTGAGTGAGAGGGAGCAAGCATGGAGGAGAGGTCAGGTCCCTGCAGGTGGGTTGCCATCCCGTTCCTGGCATATTCAGGTTATATTTTCCTCCATAAACACGCTTGCTGGAAAAGCGAGCAGGGCAGCAAAAGCAGCAGGGAAATAATTTTCATTCAGTTTTACTTAAGAGCAAACCCTGCCTGACCTTTAGCTGTCCTTATGCTGCTTTAACCTATGGCTGCTCTCCCACCTCCAGAGCCTCCCCTGCCACCCCTGCCCTCTGGCAGAGGGGGCCCAGGCACCCACCCTGCCCCAGGGTGCCCACAGGGGTACATCAGCACACATCACAGTTTTGGAAACAGCTGGCCTGCCACAGCCATCCCTGGGAAGCAGAGCTGCAGGAGGATGGCTGGCCCCAGCCAAGGCCACCACAGCCGTGAGCAAGGACAGAGGACTCCTCCCTGGAAACATGAGGAAAGGCACGAAAGCACCATATAAGTACAGTAGCCAACATGAAAATCCAGCAAATGAAGTAAAATTTCCAACTATCCCTATTGATTTGTGAAATGTCACCCAATCTTTAGCTGTTCTTTTGTTTTACCTACAACTAATTCCTCTGAATAACTGAAAACAAACTGAGCTCAAGGAGGTTCTGCAAAAGAAAAACTTGCAAATTGCAAACTCACTTCAAAAAAAGTGTCATTTCATCTCCAGTAGTAAGTGCTACATACTGTTTCATACCAAAGCAAAATACCTGCTGTAACATCACTAGTGATGAGGTCCACTCATGTCTAAAGCCCTGACACCAAAGCCAGACATGTGAATCAGTGGCTGTAATATGGTTGCCTCTAAAAGTTTCCCTATCTAAAACTAAATGAGAAATTTTTCTCATTAAATTAAAACAAAAAAAAGGGTGTAATTTTATCCTCTGCTCTGCGGTTTTCTCTACAGTGTTGTGTGGAAGTCAGGGTTAAAAGAAGTTTTTACTAGGCAACACTTCACTTTACTGTAAGAGAACACAGAACAGATTACCAAAAGTCAATATTCATATTTTACTTCAAAAATGCAACTCCTCACCTAAAAAAAAAATCCCCCAAACAATTTTTTTTCTCTTTCTACATTCTAGGTTCATTCACCAAACGTTAATGCAGTATGCAAAGTGATTTTGCACATAGAAATACAGCAAATCTCTTCATCAAGAAAAATCATACAGGTTCCTTGCATTCAAGTCTAAAATATATGTGTGGGACACCATAGCAGAGGGTGGGTCCCCTTCTGCCACTCCAGCATGAATGCAAGGAACACAGATTCCAATCTACATGTTAGATAGCTGCCTGTATAAATACAACACAGTAACAGCATTAATATATGCAAGCACTTTTGGGGTTTTTTTTGCTTGTTTATGACTGACAGGAAGAAAAGGTTTAAGATAAGCTACTCTTTACCAAAGGAGGCTTTATGAATCCCAACCACGTCCTTGCTAGACATGCAGAAGAGCCACTCTGCTTGTCAAGAGTACAACACTGTCTTGCCAGTAATACAAACTCTCCTGTTCCTGCACTTGTCCTGCACTCCTTAAGTTAAACACAGGTTAGCAGTTAACAGCTGTGGGCAAGAAAACCTCACGCTGTGAAATACAGTTGCTGCAGAACTGACTCTATGCTACTTTTCTACCATTGCATTTTGAACTGCAACAGAGGTACAATGGCCCATAGGAGACCATAAAACTCCCAGATGCTGCTGTTAAACTCTAGAGAAGTCATCAGTTGCATCCCTGCATCTGTCAACTAGCTGACCACCACTGCTGCTCTCTACGACCCTGTCTGGTACAGCCCAGGAAAACAAAAGTAACTGTGAGCTTTGCTGCTGAAAAGACCTGAGAAAGGGCAAGTGTGCTCCTCTAGAAGCAAGAGACTGCTGTAACAAGTGATCTGGTGGAGTTCAACATTTTCTCCAACATTTGCATTTATATCAAAGTGATTCCAGTATTACAATTTGATCTTCTGCTTGGGTGAACATGTGGTCTGTGAATTTAACAGCATCACTTGTAAACCAATGCAGTATATAATCCACAAAGACACATTAACTGCCTGTCAACAGATACCTATGTAAATCTTCAGCACACTAATTGTTCTATTAGGTTTTTTTTTATTTTTTTTTTTTATTTTTTTTTTTTTTTTTTACCAGAGTGGAGGAAGGGTTGGGGAGAATGTTAAACACAGCCTTGATACTAAATGGGCAGGCAAATACCAGATGCTTTAGAGAAACACAGGTAACTTGGTCTTAGTGCTGAGACCTCAATGTTTTTTTCTGTATTTCCCATACACTCCCAAGGACTTTAGTTTTCAATGACAGCTTCTTTACAGAAGGGCAGAAAAACAGGAGAAAAATTCTACCCTGAGCATCAAAGGCCAAGCTCATCCTACCCTGCTTCCACCACTCCTGTAAAATCCAAGAACAAGCCCTGTAATGAGCAGATCTTATCCCCAACTAGTTTTTGCTTTCAACAACAACAAAACTTATTATGAAAATAAATACCCAGTTAATTGAATAATCATTTCCCAAGAGAAAGTTGTGTTTTCAACATCCAGTGCTCTAAAAGAAATCCATAAACAGGATTTGCAACCTCTTAGCACAGGGAGAGTTGTTACTGCAGCCTATCCAGACCTTGCTATTGAAGGAATGTCCAGGACATGTCCTTGTCTCATCAGCACCAATTGTCAGTGACTGGTCCCAGAGACTTGATAGTTTTGGTAGCTCCTAGACACAGCAACCTGATTTAAACCAACTAATCAAGGACCCAGAACTCTAAGTACAGCAGCCCAGGCCCACTCTGCATGATTTAACCTCCCCTTACTCAATGCAAGTTAAACTACCACACACAGAGCTCCATGCTATCACTGCCAAACCCCTTCTGATACTTCTTCCTAATTCAAAGAACACTTGGGTAACCACAAAACCATGTAGAGACATACTCATAAGATTTGAGACCATGCCAGGTTTTATCAATATGTATTTTTAAATGCTACATTTCAGCAAGGTGTTTCCCAAAAGTTGATAATAAAGAATCTCTCCACTTTTTTCTTTAAAAGACCCCGCATGCTGAACAGCCAACTCTCTAGACCTTTTCAAAATCCCTCAAATCAGACTTGGGAGGGATGCACAGAACTCTTAGCTTAGTTACTGAACAGGCAGTATATACTTGCCCATTTGCCTGGCTGGACTCATTCTTCAGTTGGGTATTTACCATAGGCCAGTAATGCCCTGCATTCCCAAGTTGGTCACGAAGAAGAGAAAGCACTCAGCACCTCGGCAGGGAATCCAGTGGATGGGACAACTCCAATTGTCCCTGAATTAACCAAAGTCAGCAAACAGTTGAGGCATTTAAGACGGGGTTTGGCAGATAGGGAGGGAAGACCCTGGGTCTCCTGGAAGAAGACATGGAAGGGCACATGCCCTGTGCTGTCCTCTTCACCTCCCACCTGTTTCCTCTGGTAATACTGTGATGAATTTGGAGTTATACATTGGAATGGAATTGCCATCAACTGCCAAACTATTCAATAATCTTTACTAAGCCTCCCTGTTCAGTATAACAATTTTAAGTACACTACAAAGCAGGTATCTCTTGTGGTCATTTATTTGCCACTGCTGAGAAACACCATCCCCAGCATCCACCGTACTCTGAAAAGCTGCCCAAAAGGACATATGTCACTATATACTCCAGAGCCTTTTTCTGTGTTGACTGTGTGATCAAATTAAAATGAGTTGCTTGCACTACTCTTTCTAAGCCTGGTATTATCATGATCATTGACTTCTTATGTATAAAGGAACTTAAGAATCCAACTTTACCCTGACATAGTGGTCTGAACAGGCAGCAGTAGCAAACTCCCTGCAAGTTACATTAAGGTCCATGTTTGCAGCATACTGGGACTACACTTAAAGAACACTGTTGGACAAAGATACCACAGTAATACATGATTTCCCATCTTAAAGTCTGAAACGGATTTTTTTCATTGTATTTACATATAGGTATGTGGGCTTTTTCAAGTATCTCACATCAGCATAAGTGACCCACTGCTTCTGAGATGCAATGGATGTGAGGCATCTATCTCACTTGTGTGACTGAAAATTTCAAACAGAAGAAATGACAGATATAGTCAAGCTTGTTTCAATAAGCAACAATTACTTAATAATCCACAGCTGAGAGTCTTGATCCTACTGGTACATAACTCTGTAAATCATGCACCTTTTCAACTGCATGCAACAAATTTTACTTGTATATTCATCAAATGCTGAATCCTTGATAATTATTTACTTTCCAATCATTATTTTAAGATGTTTATGAAAGAACTAGAATTTCTTTCAGATTAGAAGCAAATGAAAGGTGTAACCATTAAAAATTCACAGAACTTTCACTTTGAAATTTTAAGTATCATCTGACTGCAGCCACTAGAATATCTCAGGTCAGCTCTAAACCAAATTTTTTCTAAATTTCAAGCATTCCTGCAAACAGAGGTGTAAAAATAAATGCTTCTGAAGCCCATGTATTCTGGCAGGACAACGGTTTACGCTACTTCTTTGTGGCAGCTGCTGAGAATGCTCATCTCTGTCTCATCCCATCACCCCTATCACTAGCAAGGTATAGGTGTTTTACTGGACAACACACACTAGTGCAACAGGTCTTTAAATCAGGAACATTTAAAAACAACTGTGTAGCAAGTTCCTTCCATCAATACTATTTCATATCAGGCATGGAAGGATTTTCACTTCCTTCACCTTATATGGCTATTGCAGATAGCCCCCAACATAGGCTTAGAAACTTTTTCTACATCATAATGACAAGCAAATGACACCAAGTGGCATGGAATAAAGTTAAATTTCTTATGACAGTTGAATTATTTTTACTCCTAGTATCTGTCTACTGATTAAGAAAGCTACCTAATCTGTTTCACCTTAGTCCTACTCAATTGCTTTGTCTGTCCTCATGAAGCACTGTTCACATTCCCAAAGATACCTGATTATTATACATACTTGGTCCTCTCATTCAATAAAACAGAAGTAGACATTAGCTGATTTAAAATAAAATCTCTGAACAAAAATCAAGAGATTCACAAGTCTCAAAATAATACTTTGTGGTCCACTGAATCAGAGATAATCACTTCATCTTATTACTGTTTCTTTCACTGTTACTTCTGCCAACTAAAACCCTCAAGTCCATGGATTTTTAAGGCAGGCCAAGAGATTTTTTAAAAAATGAGACTTGGAACTCAAAGTGCAAGGTTAAGCAAGCATGGGGATATTACCACAGGTCTCAAATCATGCTGTTGAGGAGACATACTTCATTAACCTCCTTGCTCTTTTGCCGTGCGTTACATCCTGATCACAGAATGTTTCAGGAAAGTGCTGACCCATCAGCAGGTACATGGACACAAAAGCAAGAAAAGTGGAACAAGAATTCTAGCGGCTTAAATAATAAATATTCGGGCACTGGGAAAAGAAAAAAAATTAACTTCAGCCTTATGTTCTGTATACTAGAACAACACTGTCTCACTAGTTAGGATAAGCTATTTCAATTATTGCAAATAATCCCCCAACTCTGACACTTTTAACAACGTTTTGATTCTTCAGTTTCCAAAATAAACTATCTCTGCAGCCTCTCTGAAGCAGCAGAGAATTCCTTTGCTTCTGCAGTTCCTCAGCCCTCTGTCCCACCTCATGATCAGCATTCCCACAGTGTCAATGACAATTTGCAAGTTAGAGATGCTCACTGCCAATTTGTTAAACTGTGAACCTCATACATCACCAAGTTCCTGAATGGATTCATCCCTGCTCTCCATTTACAGTGACAATGCACATTATAAGCAAATTACCACCACCTACTGAAAATAAAGGTCCTGTTTTGTTGACAAAGAATACTTGAATCTTCTGTCTAGAAGTAAGATTCTTGAGGACAGAATCTTGTTCAGTTGCCAAAATTATTCAGAAGTCTAAGAAACACAAAGGTGAGGTTTTGAAATTTTGGCCTAACTGGCTTATGATCTGAATGCATTTTACTAGCAAAATGAGTTTATTACCTGTATTTTCCTTCAGATCGCATAGTGGTCTAGTATAGAACAGTTAGCTCCTGCCACCTTGTGGGACTTCATGGGTTTCCCTGAAAGCTTGGATCATCAGTAAACTAGTGAGTCAAAACAAATAAACATTTGGGAGTTACTTTTCTTGTGATTCACCCTGGTGAATGTTGAAATAAGAAGAAAATATTTATGGAGAGCGTATGCCATTTTGAATATTTTCTGGTTCATTATCCCTAGCATTGTTTATATAGTTGAACTGCTGGATTTAGTAATCTTATGGAGGGTGTTTTAAATATTTAAATATCTGTCAAGAATCCTAAGTTTTGGAAGCTGACGCGTCCAAGTTTAAAATAACATTATGATCAAATACTTGTCACCACTAGCAAATTTTGGATATTCAAAACAGATTCCACACAGAAATAATACAAATTCAGACTGAAAATCCTTGCATTCAGGTACAATTTTGAAACCAAGTAATAACCTCAGTCTCATATAAAATTACACATATGCTTAACTTTTTATACGGTGATAACATCTAGTTCTCCCAAAAGACCTGACTCCATGTATTTTTAACTGCAATTTGTCTTCCCGTTTTATGTTTTTCTTCTCCTCATCCATCTCCACCTCTACCACACATGGCCAACTTAATGAATGAGTCAAGTTCTCCAAAGAAGAATGAGACAGTTGGAATAGAAAAACTTTTTCACCATTGTAACAAGAAGGTGAAGATGCATGGATCCTCATCCTCATGTCTTACATATTGTCTGCTGCCCCTCTAACAGGTAACTTGCCACACCTACTTTGTGGAGATGCAAAAGACAATAGCAGCTGCAATCACTGGGAAGGGATGAGGTTCTCTTTTTATTTAAGCCAAACCTCTGCTGCTCCAAATATCAAAACTGAGAGGGGATTGCAGATGATGGGACTCCATGAACCTGATCAACAACCTCAATGAACTTGCTCCTGTCTATTCTTGAAGTTGAGTGATTTGTTACAGATGCACAAATATGCAAGACCAGTTAAGGTATACTTCTTCCTCCCCATCATCCCACAACTGCTTCAGTGAACTTGGGAGATCCACCATGCTGTGTACCTGATGCCAGCTATGGCAAGCTTAACTCCTTGGAACTTCTTCAGCTAGAGAAAAAACTGTCAACAGACTTGAAACAGGAACAGTTCTTCCTGATGTCAATGCAAATCATCCCTACTAAAGGCCTTAGTAGTTCATAAATGGACTCAAGAACAATAATTACAGATCCACAGCCAAAGGAAATACAGCAAGAGTATCTTTTTTAATCCATAAACAGAATTAATTTTTGCTCGAGACTGAAACAATAACAAGATGCTAGGCTATGAATCAATTGGCACATTACATGTGAGGAATGTAAGTTTTGCGTTCTTGAATAAGAAGTTTCTCACTGGCTTCCCTGGTACCTTCAGAAGTGAGGTTGTCTCTGACAGCCATCGTATTCCCTCACATGCAACCTCTAATCTCTTCTTATATATTTGTGAGGTCCCAGTAGCCACGCAATTAACTTACAAGGCAAAGCTCATACGTGTTCATGACAATCTCTGACCACACCTCTGCTCCAACACTGAGAATCTCTCCCAGACTGAGGTATGTCTGTGTCCTGCCTATCTGGAAGGCACCAAAACGCTCCTCTCACAGCTGTCCTTACCCACCCCCAATCTCCACTACAGGAAATCGAGACAGAAAAACTAGTAGGGAACTCTAGAAGACTCATCAGTCTAGATGATGAGGGAATCAGAACCACAGGCCATATTCTACCTGACCCCAACACAGCCAGCACCTTGCAATGACAGGACAGGCACTGCTGTTCTTTACCTCACTGTGGGTGTTAGGACTACAGACATCTCTTTACCCAGGGCTTATTTGCTTCAGATTTTTCCCTGCTCTGGAGCACCCTGATGTTATGTCAGTCTCACTGTAACTCCAGACAGGTATCCAAGAGCCACCTTCAGTCCTTGGCTACAGAGAAAAAGAAATAGCTTGCTCTAGCAACAGAATGGATCAGATTCAACACCCACTGCCGGTCTCAGTAGCACCATAAAGCAGAAGAACTAAATACTAGAACCTTATAAGAAATTCCATTTTGATGCAAGTGAATAATATCCTGCCACATCCTTTTATTTTCATTTTATTTCTCTACTCGTTCTGTATTCTGCAGTGTTAGTAATCCAGCAGGAAGATCCCTGAGCTAACTTTCTGCATGTCTCCATGCCCATGGCAGTCTAACTGCAGTACCAGAGAGTTGAGCTAGTACCTTATTCATCAGGATGCTTTGAAACCAGTGGAAGCATAAACACACTTCTCATACCCTGACTAGACATGCTCTCCTTGGTGTATGTAACTTAGCTGGAGCTGACATTGCAGGATTCCTCCCAAGAAGCAGCAGACTGAAAAGTACCTGATGAATTTCAGTTCTTCCTGAAAGTATTGCACAGTATTCTGAACACCAGCAGCAAAAAAACTGATCAGCAATATCTTTGCTTAAAGTTTTGAGTTCTCCAAGGAGACAGAAACATCTGGTCCAGGTCAAGGAAGAGTCACGACATGGCTTGAGCCTGGTTCCCATCTGAAACACTACTGCCTAGCTGTCCGAATAAGATTTGTTTTACATTTTCTCAGAATATTTATTTTTCTACAAAAACATTATTTGACTTTTGCAAACTTTTGTTGAGGGAACTTTCCAAGAAGTTACATAAATTAATTACCTTATTCGTGTTCTTACTGGAGAAAGAAGTATTTAAAAACAAACAAAAACCCACAAAACAGACCAAACACTACTAGGCCACTTACTCCTTCTGGTTTTTATTTTATCTATATTCTTACTGATCTACTTTCACTGTCAACTGTTTAGCCCTACATTTTAAGGACAGAAGAGGAAAGTTCTGAATCTAACTGTCTAATTTCTTGAGAAACACCTCTAAAAATCACCCAAGTTACAGACTTTACAAACTTCTGTACATAGCCTGCTTTGTGAGATTTCCAAGAGGAACCTCACCGCTTCATAAACCGGAATACACGATCAGATCCATCTTCACCATTGTTTCATTGATGCCAAGCCACAAGAGCTTACCCAGAACTGTGCACGTGCCCAAGGATCTGTGCCAAAATGTCTCAGAGCAGGATCAGGCCCCTGTAAGATTAGCTGCATGTATGGCTTCAATCCTGCAACTGCAATAGCCCAAGGAGACTGCTATGACAGAGGCGCTGCCGGACTGGGCCCTAAAATAATCAAGTGTATAAAGATCTTTGTGCTCTCCACAACTGAAGCACAATTCTTAAAAATGAATGGAACAAATAACTTTTGTATTTGTGAAATAAAAATCAATTCTCTGGACAACAAGCAGGACTAGCATTCTTCAGGACAAGCTTCTTAAAATCTACAGGCTGTTTTCCCACTTTTTGTTTTGTTTAAGTAAATTTTTTTTCAGATGTTTTGGGGTTTTTTTCTTGCAAACAGAATCACTAGAATAACCCTGCAAGGCCCCTGTCCTAAGGATAGGTCCAACAGAGGAAAAAACTCAGTCCAAAAGATACCAATTTGTTCACATTTAAAAAAAGGTCAGCAGTTAAAAAACCTGATAGTGCTGGCTGGAACTGTAGAGCAAGGATGGGAGACAACTCTCACAGTATAGCATACAGATACCTGGATTTGAAATCAGGTGAACAAGATATTAAAGAGTTTTCTGTGCATCAGATTCTGGTATGCTCAAAACTGTGTACCAACTGAGGAAACAGAAGTTATTTAAAACCCTAGGTGCATCCAAATCTGCAGTTCTGAATTGTACTAGACTAAGAAATGAAAGCACTAGATCCATGGATTCTCAGTCTTATCTGCTTTGAAAGACAACCACTAGGCTTGCTTGTTACTTACCTAAAACAAAACAAATTCAGATTTGGCACCTGAATTACAAAGTACCCCTCAAAACCCCACATTGCCACAATGCTGACTTCCTTCAGGGCCACTTGTGCCAATTCCTAGAGCAAGAAGTTCTGGCTGAAGACTGAACACACTGAAATATGTAGGTAGAGACAAAGCCTGACTTTACAAAGTCCTTCTGAGCAAAAGGACATTCTAGCTCATTCTTAGAACCAGCACAAGTATGCTTCTATTACCTTCACACATCTTGTATAACAAACAGAACATGTCCATGCATCCTTGCAAAACTCATTTTCAGAGAATTAGGAAGAACAGAGGGTAATATTCATACAGCACTGCATTAAGAAGAGACCTTGTCTTGGAAGAACAGAAGACCAGGCCCAAAAGCTCTGACCTGCAAGAATATTTTCCTATCAGGCAGCACAAGCTCTTAGATGTGGAGGAAGAATTCTGAATTTAACTTGGATGCTAACAGACTTCTCAAGTCTAAGTTCTCAAGTACTTAAACCAGTAAGCTAGACATCGACAGATAATAGTTCATCACTATTTTTTCACCCACCAATATCAGAAAGTAATGTGCATAGGGCTGATATTTTAGTAACAAAGTAGTTGGTGTAGTAAGTTTAACAGTAATGTAAAAACTTGCAGGAAGTTTAGGAATTCTGTACTTGATTCAGCTATCAGTCATCTGGTCTTACCTGAACATCCCTGAGTCTACTCTGCAATCTGCAAAATGGGAGTGGGTAGCACTTGTTCTGAAATGTTTGTAAAATGTAGTTAGTTGATGCCTGCAAAAGCACACAACAGAAGAGCAAAGTGTTATTACACTCTAAAACATGCTGTTTAACAAAATATCTAATATAAAAATGACAACGCTACCTGTGTTCTACAGTACATTCTCTTAAAATATTTTGTCATATACCTATTTGGAAAGTGAATTGTTTTGATTCCCTGGCAGGATGAACCTAAAGTCCACCTCTCCAGAGAAAGAAGCAGGCATCTTTTTCTAGATCTTCACAATCAAACAAAACTGAGCCTCAGGGTAAAATTTTTCCCAAGTATTTTAACACAACTACAATTAATTCAACTGCCATTTTACCCTGACAGGGCTAACAAAACAAAAACAACTAACAAATGGGGACAACTCTTCTCAACTTTCTACCCTGCTACTCACTAACAAGTTTTTCTTTCAGAAACTGCACAACACTTTACACAGGAAGAAGCCATCACCACCTCAAGTTTGTAAATGGAGAAACGGCTTTATTTGGTGTCCATAGCTGAAAAGGTTGTAGTGGTATACTCTTCCTTTATTCTACGGCTACTGCATACTTTCAACCATATTTGTAAAACTGTGAAATCCACACCAATCACCAGTGCCATTATACTGGTAAAGTACAGATGATCCTTCAAGAAACCTCAATGACATCCATAAATTCTGACTTGTAAAAAAATCTTTATTTCCACTGAAGTCTGTAATGAAGTTCTCACTGAACTCAGCATGACAGTGATTACACCTAATGGGGTGCAGCTCCTGGGCAACAGCATAGTTTTTTTTTAGATGGGAGATGGGAGAAATCACACATATGGTAAGCTGCCCCCATCACTTTTGATGTGTGGGAGAAGTACTTGGGGAAGCAACAGAATCTCTTTTGCAGACAGTGCATAACATGTATGGTACTTTGCAAAGGACATTCCTCTGCAGTTTATCTTACACAAACTTGGAGTGCTCAGGCTAAGACAGTGCACCTGCTTTTCCACTCCCTCTGCACTTGGCTAGGGCGACCACGAAAGCAGACTGCTTGGCAGAGACACTACTTTACTTCAGCACTAGGTAAAATGCTTTCGGTTCCTCAGTTTAAAATTGTTCCCAAAAAAAGACTGGCCCATCGTCTAAATATGGACTGCCGGTTGATTATTTCACTAAGTTGATCCATGTGCCTAACTCTCCAAAGAAAGAGAAAAAGTGAGTTTTAATTGCAGTGATGGGACACTGCCACCACCATTACCCACTGCCATCTCTTCCCTGCCCCCCAGTAAAAAATAATGACTGAGAGTGTCTCATTCTTCTCATCAAGTGCTACTGATGTAGTTACACCAATGTTTCAAACCCACACTGGTTTTGCCACAATCCCCCAGACTAACACAACCAAATTCTGTTCAGCAGCCTCAGTGGAACTGCACAAGCTCACATCAGCCCTGATTTCAGACCAAAGGGAATTTTACATTCAGATTTTTTAGCCTGACCAGTAGCCCATTTCAATGTAATCTAGCAGGAAAACACTGCTAAGCATATGCAGAGTAACAGGCTTCTCAGACATTTCAGACAGAACACTGTCAAAGATACCGATTCTCCTGATAAAATCTTGGCTCCAATACTTATTTTCTAAAAGGAAGGAAAGTCTCAACATTTCACACGTCTAAGGGGGGGGCGTGGGGAGAAGAAGCAAGTTAGGACAAGAATTATTCAATCCTATGAAAATGCAGTAAACATAAAATCAGCCACACTGTAGAATCACAGAATGGTTTGGGCTTGGAAGGACCTTAAAGATCATCTAATTTGAACTCCCCAGCCATGGGGAGGGACACCTTCAACTAGACCAGGTTGCTCAAGCCCCATCCAGCTTGGTCTTGAACACTTCCAAGGATGCAGCAACCACAGCTTCTCAGGGCAGCCTGTGCAGTCGTCCCATTACAGTAAAGAATTTCTTCCTAATTTCTAACCTCAATCTGCTGTCTTTGAGTTTGAAGCCATTCCCCCTTATCCTGTCACTACCTGCTCTTGTGAAAAGTCCCTCTCCATCTCTCTCATAGGCCACATGAAGTACTGGAAGGCTGCTACAAAGTCACCCTGGAGCCACGTCTTCTCCAAGTTGAAAAATCCCAACTGTCTCTGCCTGGCCTCATAGGAAAGGTGCTGCAGCCCTCTGATGAACTCTATGGCCCTCCTCCAGACTGGCTCCAACAGGCCCATGCCTTTATTATACTGGGGATCCCAGAGCTGGATGCAGTTCTCCAGGTGGGCTGTCACAAGAGCAGCACAGAGGGTGAGAAGGAAAGCATTCTGCTGAAACATTTATTTTAAACAAAAGCTACTTGTTTTAGAGCAGTTACAAACATGAATGCTTTAGCAATAAACAGCTCCTATCCAAAAAGTTGCCTAAATATGTGACTGTGCTATTTTCTTACTGATCTTGAATCAAATGTACGTGAAAATGAAAACGATGACCCTTTCAGGATGAGTGATTCATCTTACTTTGGCTTGTTCTCTTAAGAGTAAGAATACTCAGTAATTTTCCCGTTTCAATTTTTTAAGCAATGTTTTCTTTTATTTCTTTATAAAAATTGACCATTTTAAACATTTGCAACTTGCAATAGCATTTTGACCTTTGCTTCAATTTTCCTCTGATTTCTATTCAGCTTTCCAATCTTATCTTTTGATATTAATTATACTAGACCACAATAACTGCTGAGACTTTGAATACACTATACATTGATACAAAAGAGTATAAAACACAGGACAAAGACAGGATCATGAAACTTATGTTTGCACCGGGGAGTGAAGGCCATAAAACCACTTCTTGAAGTGTGTAACTCCTCCTTTTTGGGTGGCAGGGGCAAAACTGCATTTGTACACAGTTTGTGTAACTGTACTGCCAGGCCTCAGGCACACTCTGCATTTCTGAGCACAACCTCTCTCCTACCTGAGGTCTAACTCTGCATTCCTTAATGGTCACAAATACTGCTACACAGTTCCTCTGCTGCAGAAAAAATGCGTGGAGCTGCAGAGTCAATACATGTTATCAAGCTCTCTGACTGCTCAGATGCTATTAATATTTTGGTAGGGTGGGGGTTAGAATTCATGTCAGCCACAGAGTTGCTATGGCATATATACCAATTTTTTTCCTTATTTCTTTTCCCTCTAATACACTAGCAATACATGCAGCATCCAGTAACAACTTGGTTTCATGTTTTTCTTCATCTCACCAGCAGTGCTAGATTCCGTCCTGGATGTTGTGAAGTACCCCCTCAACCATTAAAGTCACAATCACATGCCACACAGCCAAAAGGAAAGCAATTTAAAAATAATTAATCTTGTTAATGTTAAGTACATATACGTATAAACAGAGATCTCTTGATCTCTATCTTTTAGAAGCTACAGAGGGGTCTAGCACCCACACACACACAAAAAAAATTAATATGGCCACAGTGTTACCTAGTAAGCTACTCTGCATTCCTTAATGGTAGAAGATATTGCTCAAGGCATCTGCTATTACAAACAGGAACTGGATAATAGATGCTAAAGTCCTCTAAAAATATGTATTCTGCTTAACAGAAACAGATACTGTTACAAATTAACTCTTTATGAACAAAGAGATCATATCCACATTTCAGATGTTACTGCTGTTAGATGTATTTTAACAAAAAAATACCTAATTGCAATTTGCTTTTAAATTATTACAAACCAGTGTTAAATTCCACTGTAATATTGTGTAACTCAGCATTTATTAAATTAAAATAAATTGCATATGTTTGATGTCAAAACTGTAAATAAAGCTCAAATACTCAACAGGTAAGTCTTCCATGAAGTACCAAGGACAAGTACTAGGTTTAGAACTAAGTTATCTGAAACTAGTACCTTCCACTGCATCTGCAGTCTTTGCTCTGTAAGTCACTTAATGGCACTTCCTGTAAACCTGGGAAAGTAACTGGGAATTGAAAGAGTAAGATTATTTGTTTTCCCTCTCATCTAAGAAAACACAGAAGTTTGAGTTCTGTTAGTCCTAAAAGCTTGCATTCGGTTAAGCAGAATCAGTTACCTTACTAGGGATAATATTTTACTTTTATTTTAAGTGCAAAATCTATTTGCATTTACTTGTGTGTTTGTGCATGAGTGTAATTTTATTAAGTAGGACACTTTTTAAAGGCCACAATTAAAAAAAGGCATAATTCGTCATGTCCTAAATAAAAACTTTCTTAATAGTTGCTATCTACATAAATGCACATAGGCCATGAAATCACTCAGAAAATGTGGAGACATACAGTGCATGCTCTGAAATAACAAAAAAAAGTAGTGTATAGGCTAAATTTAGCAACATATTTTAATGGTTGTCTACCAATAGAGACTGCTTCTGAAAAAACAAAAATACCAAAGCAGAATGAGATTACAAGCACCGATTCAAACCAAGTGTTTATTGAGTGAAATCCTGATTTAAATCAGTTCAGTAGGTATAACTGGAATGTCAAAGCAGCAGACGTGAGCATATGTACAGAGGGGCTCACAAGGGCCAGGAATACGAGGCATAAAACCCTCCCTGCTCTCAGTGTGCCTGCCCCCACACTCTCCTTCAGCCCTACTCAATCTCTGCAAAGCCTGTTAGAGCTCCACAAAACACCATCCCCCACTCAAAGATTTTTTCCCCCCCTTTAGGATCCTTGAATCAGAGAACACACACTGTCCCCACTGCAGACCTGACCTGCGCCCTTCTCTCGTGTAGCCCACTGCATGGGGGTGTCTGTGATGACAGCCTCACCTCCTGTTTTGATTTCCTTCTTTCTGTGAAGAGTAACAGCAAACGTCAAATGCAGCCCTGTGGGTCCATCCAAGCAAGACAGCACACAGAAACCAGATCAGCCATGGCAGAAAAACCAGCAGAACTCTTCTTAGGCAAAACACAGTATCTGGTCCGTTTTCTCAGGTGCTTCCCTCCGTGCACTCCAGCATCCTCTCACTCACTTTGGCCCCATCAGCACATGGCGCAGCAAAACAGAAAGCTCGACAGGGACATCCTCGAGAGTCCACTTCACTATATAAATAAATAATCCATTTCCTCTAGAAACATCTCTCAGGAGGGCAGGATCTTCCTTTGCCGATTAAAAACCAGGAAGACGTCCTAGGCACACAGACCCAAAGCTTTGTTTGGAGCTCCCACCTGAACAACAGGCCAGCCCTGAGCAGCAGCAAACTAAGTGATTTCAAAACCTGCAACGGACTATCCAAATCCCTTCCACAGCTTCCTCCAAAGGGCTCTGAAGGACCAAACCATGGAGAGCACCCTTGCAGTGCGAGATTTCACCTGGATCACTTTTAACCATGGACTTTATTTACCTTCTGTTGCTTTGGTACACAGCGCTGAGGAAAGACAGATAAGCACAAGCACATACAAGAGATGCAAGGAAAATACTTAACACTCCAAAACTGTTCTACATACACACAGAGACAATTTTCTTATATTAATGGAAATCTCATAGTAATGAGAAATGGAAAAATCCAACCATTAAACTTAGTTACCTGTTGTTTACTTCCCTTATAAAAGGTTTTCTATACAATGAAAAAAGTTAAAAATTTCTTTCCCTTGCTCTACTTCTGACACTCATACTCTTTATTTAGTCCAACAGTTTTAAAGGAATGACACTGGAGCTTCTGCTTACTCTTGGAGCACTAAAACACATTTTTAATCAATACAATAGAGGAAGTAAATTGTGAATAATTGCCTGCATTAATATATTTGCTACCAGCTTTGTCATTCTTCAATTTGCACACACCAAATTTCCCCTTATAAACACCTCTGTTTCTCCAAAAGCAGCTGGAAATTAATTATGCTGTTTTTATTTTCTTATTAATTCATATGCTATAGTTCTGTAATCAGTGCAGGATCATGCTGCAATTTTGCATACTTGTTTCTAAATACATTATGAGCACCTGATGATTGATGTTTAACACAATGTATGAAAGAGCATCTCAAACAAATTAGCGGGAATACAAATAAAGAAACTTAAATAAGAAAAACAATTACACATATATTCAAACGAGCTAAATCCTTAAATTCACAAGTTTGTGGCAAGGAACACTGACAGATCAGAACTAAGCCAGGCAGGACATTTACACTACTCAACATGAAAGCTGGATATAAAGAAGCCTTTTGCAAAGAGAAATAACATCTGAAGACAGATTTACCAATGAAGTAGAGGTGAAAATCCTACTTCTTTCCAAATCTATCATCTCTGACCATCAATCTGCAGTACATCAGAATGCTTTCTTTCCCTAAAGAGACAGCCAACTTGTGAAGCAAACATACTTGAACAAAATGGCTTACGTGCCAGAAGACTTATCATCTACCAAATGGCATTCTCACACTTCATGCTCTTCCACCCTCTTCCCATTGCCAGGAACTTGGCATGTTTAGCAATGTCTCTCTCTATTCTCAGCTCTTCCTACATGGCTCACCATCAGGTCAGGGATGGCCTGTAAGCTTGTGAGCTGATCACAGAGTACAACAGGTGCATGACCCTGGCAGGACTATCTGCACATCAATAACTAAGAACAATGTGAAATCTGCAGCTTTCCCGAGGAATTACAGGCCACCAACTTCAGCCAGCAAACCTGCAAAGGGGTGCACATTGCTGATGCAGGTCTGGTTCTGGATTCTTGTTCAGGAATTCACCTGCACAGTGGTCACTGCAGGATCAGGCTCTTCAGCCATATGGTCAAGAGAAATTGACGTTCCTGTACTTTACCCCATAAGTCTGTATGATGTTGCTAACTGTAGCTCACTGTAGGCAGGATGTGGCTTGAAGACCACCACTTAGGGAAAGCAAACCCAAACACAGCCAACCACAAAAATGAAATGAGGTAAGAAATCAAGTCCTCCCTCACTCCTTCCATTCTCACCTAATATTTTCTTTATCCAGCTTCACCTTTAAATTTCTCATGAAGTCTCTCTTCAATATTGCTTTGACAATCACAAAACAATGCATTCTCTCACATACACAAACAAACTTAGAAGTACTTGTTTCATAGAAGAACACACAGGCTGCAGAGGGATGATGTACTATTCTATTGCAAAAGCCATAATCCTAACTGTTACTGTGTGACATGCATTCCCCACTGCCATTTATGGGTACCTCTTGACTGTGCAAGGCACAAGTACAAACTAAAAACAAATACTCCAAGCAAAAAGACAACTTCTAACAAGGTTTAAGTTTAAACGTCCTTACATAGCCAGCAGAAAAAACATACTGGGGAAAGAACTGAAAAGTATTGGTTGAAAGCCATCAAGGACTGAAGCACTGCCTGACTCTCAGCAGCACTGTAAAGTCACCAAGCCTTGACCCAGCCCACCAGTGGCACAGGACCAGCCTTAAGACTTCCTCACCTGAATCCTGCAATGGGCCAGCTCAGTTCTCAACAGAACCAAGCAGCAGGCCTTTAATGTGTGTGCCTGACCCTGCCACAGGGACCTCTAGGTTTCAGAAGCACAGGACAAAGCCCCTCCCAGGAATGCGGGTGGGAGCAATCTTCCTGTTGCTACACCTGTATGAGAGTGACCCCACAGCCAGGGGGGTGGCACAATCTCTCAAAGCAGACAATTTGCTACACACAGAATACCTTTCAGAATGAAAATATCATAAACCCCCAACCAAAACACCACACAGCCAGAGGGAGGACACCTTCTCACTTTCCTTCAGAAAGGGAAGGTGTAGACAGGACTTGATAAGCTTCTTGTCAAGAGAGCTTCCACTTGCATTAAGTTCCATAGATCCCATGTTGTGCAAGTCCAGTGAATTATTTTTGTCTTTCCTGAATGAGGCTCTGTGACATTAACGGTCAATAAAATGATGCTTCTTGCTTTCAGCATTTGCTACATTTTATAAGATCTCTTATATAGAGACACCCACGTGGAAGATTCCTGACAATAAAAATTTCATGCTTCCTAAGCAACTGATTTTCTTAGTGTAGCCTCATAAAATCGTGTTAACTTTCCTTCCCCTCGCTAAAAACCAAAATTTTGTTGTATTAAGTTTCTTTGTACTCACATATGCCTAAAGCTAGCTTATTTTCACATGCTGAATTGTCCACGGTCATAAGGACTTGCTATTACATTCTGCATTTGTGTTCTATAAAAGAAAAAAGCACCAACACTGGAAAGTGTCAAAACCATGCTTTTCCTCTTCATTGATTCATCTTTTAGGTAATTAAATTTATAAATATTAGAAATAATAAAATGCTGCTGCCATTGTGAGAATACTACAAATAGGTCTACACTCAGGCATTAAGTAGTATGCTTTACTTCTCAAATACAACTCCAGTTTTTACATCCAATTTTTAAAGTAACAAAACACCAGTAAACAGCAAATCTGAAAATCTTACATATATTTACTGCCTCTAGAAATAGAAGTTCAGTAAGCAAGTAACCCTATTCATCACAATACTGCCAGAGTGCCAAAGTAGTTGCTTCTGTCAATTCCATGTTTTATAAGAAAATCAGTTGTGATTTTGCATTAGATTATGAATATGAAAAAATCATTCAATTGTTAGGAACTATTTCACATGAACCACATTTTAAAAACTTTATTATGAAGAATAATTTTCTTCCCTACATTAACAAAGTTAGTATTATATAAACAGAGGTAATAAACAGTAGTTTAAATATCATGTTTACAGGCAAAATCTCTTAAGTAAGCTCTCCTCCTACTTTAAACTGTCTTGTCAATAAATATAACCAAATTGTAAGTCAGTAACTTCACAACATTCTGAAGGTGGGATTTTTTTTTTTTAGCAGCATTATGAATGAAAGTGGAGTATTAGCAAAAGATGTGCAAGTGGCACAAAACTCAGTGAGACAACTCACATCTTAAGACAGGCACTTACCAGGAAGGCTTCAGAGCAGTAGCATACACCAAGGGAAAGGACACAAAACTAAGGAGTCAGATGTAGATTTTATTCCATTCCCAGCTAATGCTAACCTGCTAAGTGACTGCAGGCAAGCCTACGCTCCTTCACAGCTTTTTATCTCAGATGCCTGAAACAGGGGAAAAAAATGATTGTTCCTGATCTTGAGGTGTGTGATTACAGTACAGCTTGTGTACTTCACCAGACAGGACAGAAGCCCATAAGTAAGGCAAGGCCTACAACTGCCAATTATTATTAATATCACTATTATTGAGAAAATAGTATGTGCTTTTTTCCTTTTCAAGCAATGCAAAACAGCAGCCTATCAAGCCATCCTTAAATTGAGAGTGATCCTTATGCTGGTTCAGATCTTACCCCTTCTGAAACTATCAAGAAGAGTGACAGCTGTAGGAGTCTTTTGTGAAATTCCCATGTCCACCAGGAACACGCTCACTCCGTTGCTCTCAGATAGAAACACTGTATCATTACTAATCTTAAAAAAATAAAACCGAAATAATAAAAAGGAAGTAAATCCTAATAATCCTTTGACATGAAACAGAACAATAAAGCTTCTGGCAATAATACCCCAGGAAAGGGAGAAAACATGGTAGAAGGAAAAGAAAAAAAATTAATACTATAGAAGTTAGAGGGATGACTTTTACCTATTTCTTCTCAGGAATATTTTGAAATACATACAATTGTAAGTTCAATCCAGCTTTACAGACCCCGAAATAATAGTGAAAACATAAATTATTAAGTTTACAGTAAGCTACAACAAAAAACTTTAACCACTCATGAAAACTGTCCCAATATACAGGCACAGTATGATTCAATTACACAGGGAAGTACTGTCACTCTCCATTTAGAAGTGACAAAGGGACATATGGCTATGCTTCTTAAAGTAAAGACCTTGGAAGCCACCAGCAAGCCACAGCAGTGCTGCTAATTCCACTGGTGGCCACAGCAGGCCATCCTCATGACAGGGCACAAGAAGTCTGACTTGGGTCCAAAATTTGGAAAGCAGCTTCTGGTTTTGACTACATCACTTGCCAGAGCTCACAGAGACAGCCTGCAACACACTCAAAAATTAAAATCAGAGTTTTAGTTCAGTTCCAGCTTTAATTTATAGTACCTTCCTCCACCAGGAACCACCTTCAGATAAAGAGGGGGATCTGAACACTACATAAACCATGTACTGCTGAAAGAGAAGCAGCGTCTCACCTCACAGGTGTCCAAATTTCGCTGCAAGTACATTTACAAACTTCACACCACAGCTCTCATCTACCTTACCTGCACCTTCTTCACCACCACCACCACTACATGTGGTGGAAGAGCACTTCATCCCAGCTCACTCAGTTAAGACCTCCTCTCTTCACACCACTCCTTCCCCAGCTCTGTGCCAGAAGACTGCCCTGCCTAATGCCATGTTCACGAGCTCCAGAGACACTGCGCATCCTCAGCCCACAGACCACGAGCTGCAGCAACCTGGAAGAACTTGAAGCTCTGAATGTGAGCAATGTGAGCAATCGTATCAGTGAATTTAACAAGACTTGTCATCTGCTTCAAGACAGTCACATGCTTACAGGATCGCCAGCTAAGGAACCACTAATTTACGAACAAAGCATATTAAGAGCATTCTGGATGAACAGGAAAAACATTAGTTATAAAATAAAGGCATGATTACCTCTGATATTTTATGTGGAAAACTGACATTTAATATCTTTCATTATTCACACAACAGCTATGAAAGAGAAAGGTTTTCTTCCTTGAAGGGAAGAATGAACATGGACAAATTCCTCTCACCATCACTCCTACACTCCTTTACTAAATAAACCCCCTGCTGAAGCCAATGGAGTTTCACAGGCAATAAGCTTACAGCAAGCAGCCCCCAAAAAACTCCAAAGTGTCAAGGGCAAGTTTCTTACATATTCTGAGTTCACCTCCACACAGAAACCAGCTACGTTTCTGCTCAATTACATGCCTGCTTAACATGGTTTATCAGCTTGCTGTGCCAAGAGGGACAGCAGTGTGCAACAAACTTTTAAGAGCATGGGCCAATTTTTGAAGCAACCACGAGGCCCCTTGCTAAGCAGCTCATCACCTTCTATCTTGTGACTCACCAGCCCAGCACTGGCACTCGCCAAGCAAACCAGAACTCCTGTACATCAAGACTGAATGACTAAAATCCATTCATGAACAGTTACTTTAGTGAGAACTGTGTAATAAAAGAAATCTTCCCTTTTACCAAAACAAAAGCTCCCAAAAGTAAATGGAGATTTCTAGTCATAGACAAATCAAATGAAATCTCTGTTCTCACCTTAACTAGGCACATGATTTTTACTGCCTTTTTTTTTAAGCTACAAGGAAATGTATTTCTTCTTTTCCTTTAAAGTTCCTATTATGCCTTTTCCGTAAAAAAGATACCCTACCCTTTTCTTTGTTAAGTCAGTTCAACATCAGGTGAGACATACATTTAGCACTATGCACAAAACCAAGGTCCACTCCTCTCCAAGTGTGGGAAGATTATGATCACCACTTCACTGCCAGATCAACACTCCATGCATCCAAAAGACTTCCTAACAAAACTAAAACCAGATAACGACTCAAGACCTGAGTCAAGGTCTCTGAGCCCTTCTTGTTCAGTACCTTTTACTATTACTGGAAATAAAGAAAATATCCTTAGCGCTTACAGCACTCTCATCTGACTCTTACCTGAAAACACAGAAAATTAAGTTCAGAAATCAGTACTATTCAGCCCTGATCAATATTTTGAAGTCTATCTGCCAGTTCTGAATTTCCAAATGAATTTTTTCTTGGAAAAAATTGTTGTACCAATTACTCTTCACAAAACATGATCCTTGTCAGTAGTGCTATAAAACCAAAAGCAATATTCTCCTATGCAACTAGTCTGTCATAAAAGATTTCAGTAATTGAATTTGGTGTTTATACTCTGAGACCTGCACATACCAACCACACTGCACACAAAATCCGAAAACCTGAAATTTGGGTGCAAATCTGCAGAAACTGGAGAACAGCAGAATTCTCCCTTCAAACCAATAGTGGTTATCCCAGCCTTAACACTAGCTTTGTGGTGGTAATATCATACCAGAACAGCTGCTCCAAACAGCCCCCTTCAAGTCAGCATGTTTGGGACCATCACTTATCCTATGTCTGCTATACACTGCCTGCAAAAGGTCAAGAGTATGTTATTAATCATTTGCATTTATGAGTACTAAGCTTACCCCAAATACATGTCTTGTCTTGTTTTTAATTACGTACAGAATAGCTCCAAGAAGAAATGCTACCTCCCATTTCCCATTTTGGGCCAAACACAGGTCAGTGACACCACAGGCAACTGTATGAGAAGTGCAAAGTGTATGAGAAGCTCCAAGTGCCATTTATGTCATCTACAATTTCGACCTCAAAAATTTAGAAACTCTTCTTTAAACTACCACTTCAGCTTAAAAGGTGTCATATCCTTGAAAAGTTATCGTAACTTTTCCCAGAATGCAGATTAAAAAAACAACATTGTGGTGTATCTGAAAGCTTAGGAATACTACTAAATTAGTCACTAAGATACATCTTTCAAATTTATTGTTATCTGCATTCATCAATGCCAAATAAAAAAACAGTAACACTGAATGAGCATGGATGGAATTCTAATTAGCTCTCAGTTTACGTGTTAAAACTGAATGAACTCCTGTTGCAGCAGCATTGCAGTTCTGCTAAACTTCTCACTGATTCTTGACCTCCAGAGTTTTCTAATTACCTATTCCGTTTATATTCTTATACTTTTCTACCACTGAATTTTAAAAGGATTTTACAGGTTCATTAAATTTTTGACCTGTGTGTTGCACTTTGCATATTCTAATGTTACTTTGGTTTAAAACTTTCGCCTTAAGTCAGTCAGCTGATTATTTTTATGAAGTTTAAGGGGAAAAAAACCCCCAAGTACACAAGAAAAAAAAGTAAGTGAGGAGAGCTCTGAATATGTACAGCCTTTTAACTCCCAGGTTACTTGGAGGCACCTCGACACATAAACTTTGTATTCTAGCAGTAGCTATTAGCATCTGGAGAAGGCATGTCTTCTGAGGTGCTAAAACCAAAACAAGCATCTTTCTCATAAAAAGTGGCAGCACAAGGACCTCTATCTTACCAACAACAATCAAGTTCTTTTTTCATGTGTACAGTTTACATACTTACCCAGGAAGGCAAATGGAAATTACAGACAGATGAAGATGAAGCTGTCTCAAAGCCTTTGTCATGTGATAGTGACCTATAAAGTGTCAAATAAAGGCACATCATCAGCACACCATGATTTTACAATATTGTAACTTACCACATCGCCAACAAGAGGAGATCCTAAAACTTGAAACTTGCTTCCTCCTCACCCCCATCCCAGCTAAGTTGTCATTAAAACAAGATGACAGTAGCAGGAAACCGTAAGGACCAAACAAAAGATGCACCGTGTCTTTAAAGGGCATTAGGAGTGGGCAAATGGAGCACATCATCTGAGTGTGCATCAGCAGGGTGGGTTATTTTTCCTCTGCCTCTCTCTCACGCGGATGCATGTTTATGAGAGCGCACAGACACATATACATACGCACTGGGATGCATCACGTAATTATTTACATGCACACACAGTAATACTCGCGTGTGTTATCAAAATAAAAGAGAGAAAGTTGACCACCATCTGCAAGGAGGCATACATAACAATAACCCTCGGGAACTTACACAAGTGAGCGATCAATCCCCGCGCGTGGATAAGCCAAACAACGCAAAAATTAACAAGAACAAGCCGCCAGACCACAGGTACGAGATCCACTCGGGGAAAGAGACAGACAGAGAGACGGACGAAGGCTGCAAGGCTGGAGCACAGTTTCAGGTAACGCCCGCTGCCCCCCGGCAGAGCCNGCTCCGCGGTGGGGTGGAAAGAAAAGGTATTAAATATGGAGAAAGACCGCCGTGACCCAGGGTTTTCCCGTCTCCCCCCAGCGCCCCCCGCCCCCGGTCACCATCAAGTTTGCATCCTAGTTACAAAATGTCGATCTTGAAGGCTGACAAGACACAGGGAGAGGGGGAGAGAACGAGAGAGAGGGAGAGAGTGAGTGAGAGAGAAGAGAGAGTCCATCTTGCTTTGAGGGGGGAGGAGAGGAGCAATAATGCAGCGCATAAATCTCACCCTCCCGGGGGAAAAGTCTGCACAACACCTTTGGGGGCGGGCGGGCGCGCAGGGAACGGGCGGCGGCGCGGAGAGGGGGCGCGGGGGGCTCCCCGGCCCTCCCAGCTGCCCTCCCCGGCGGGCTCCGGCGAGGCAGGCTGGCAGCAAACACCTCCCTGCTGCTCCCCTCCTCCTCCCCGCGGGCCCGGGCGATGATCCCGCTGCTGCCGCCGCCGCTGCCACCGGGGAGGAGGTGCCGCCGCCGGGAGAGCCCACATGGAGACCGGCACCCCGTCCCTGCCCCGGCGGCCGAGCCGGGCCCCTCCGCCGCCCCGCCGGGCTGCGGGACTTGGACGTGTCACCAGCAGGACGGGCAATGGTTTCGGCGCCCCAGGCCCGAGTGACCACCGCCGGCCTGGCGGCGCCCCGGCCTCCCCGCACACACTCACCTCCGCAGAAAACTTTTAACCGCGGGCCTCCCCCGGAAAAAGTGTCGAATCCGCTCCGCACACGGTTAAAGCCCCGCGGCCCCCCGGCTCGGCTGGCGGCGAGCGGGGGAGACCCGGGCACGGTCCTTCCCCGCCCCGGCGGGGAGGGAGGGAGGAGGCAGCAGGCAGGGAGGGAGGGGGCGGGCAGCCGCCTGCCGGTGCCTCTCGCCCCGCCGCCGTGCATGTCGCCTCGGCGGCTCTCGCATCGCTTCGTTTTACCTTCCTCATTCAGCGGCGGCAGCGGGCTGCCACCGATATTCCTAACGCAAACCTGCTGCCGTGCGGCGCCCGGGATTAACGCGACTGCCTCCTTCTCCCCTGCCTCCAACCCTTCCTTCCCCGTCCTCCTCCTCGCAAACCCACACTGGATCGGCTCTCCTCACAGCCATGCAAGTTTCATACATTGCAAATAAACCCGTGAGGAGGAAGAGCGAAGCGCCTGGCGGGGAGCGGGGGGAGGAGGAGGAGGAGGGCTGCTTTCTGTAATTTACCAGCGACCCGATCTCGCAGCAGCAAATAACAGCCGAGCACCCATCCGGCTCCCGGCGGCCGGGAGAGGCCCCCCCGAGGNGCCGCCCCCTCCCCAAGGCGCCCCTCGACAAGTTTTCTGTCATCGCGACCACCCAATGTCACAACTTACCTTCAGAAATAGGACTTCGCGTGGCCGAGGCCTGCCGCCGCCTCCCCCCGGCCCCCACCCGCCTTCCTACCTCCCTTTCTCCCTCTCCACCTTAAACTTATTGACACAACATAATCCCGCATCCACGCGAAACTCCGGCAGGGCCGCTCGCCCGCCCCCCCGCTGCCCACCGGGGCCGCCGCCGCCCCGGGTGCATCGCCGATGACTACCGGAAAACGCACAGCCCAACTCTCCGGCCGAGCCCGGCCGCCGCTGTTGTTGTCGGGGTCGGCGCCGGGGTTTTTCCTCCCGCTCCCCGTGCGGCCGCTGGATCGGCTGCTTCCCCCTCTCCGGTTTTATATCCCCCCCCCGCCCTTTCTCCCGGCGGCGGCGGCGCGGAGCCCCCCAGGCCGGCGGCAGCCGATACCGATCCGCGCACTCTCCCCCGCGCCTCGCCGCCCCTCGGGATGAAGTTTCGTTTCTGTCTGCCGCGATTTCCCTGTCAAGTCCCCCGGAGGCACGCACCGAGCGGCGGCCGGTGGCCATCCCTCCTCCTCCTCGCCCTCCTTCCCCTTCCTCTCTCCGCCGCTGCTCTTGCCTCTCTCTGTGGCGGCGAGAGGTGCCTGGTTTCAAACGCAGCCTGGCACTGGCTGGCCTACCCCCGCCGCCTCTCGGGCTCGGCTCGCTGGTGTTTTAAATGCCCTGCGCTGTACCGCGATCCACCTGGCCCCTTCCTCGTAAAACACCCCCGGTCACCCCTGCCCTCCCGGCCGGGCGGAGGGCTGGCGGCACCAACCCACCCGTCCTCCGCTGCCCAAACTTTCAAAACGAAGGCAGGGCTGGCAAGAGGGAGGAAAAGTGACTGGGAGCCACGGCAGCCGCCACGCCGGGCAGGGAAAGCTCTGCGCCTCCCTCCCGTCCGCCAGCGCTGCAGGAGGGGCGCGGGGGGCTGCCCCGCCGCTGGGGCGCGGAGGGTAATGCGTGGGGCGATGGCACCCCTCTGCTTATCTCTGTCTGCCTCCCTCCCTCCCTGCCTGCCTGCTTGCCGCTGCCCATCTCCGCCTGCCCGGTGCGGGTCGGCGGGCGAGGGCACTCACCTCGGCGGGGTGCGCACCGCGCCGCTGGGCCGGACGCGGCTCGCAGCGCAGTCCCTCCGCCTCGGCGCCCGCGGAACGCGGCTCCACACAGAGCCATGCAACCCGGGCAGCGCCACAACACTCCCCGCGATATAAGGCGCCCCGCCATTGGCCGGCGCGCTGAGCGACGGGCCCGCCGGCCACTCAGCGCTACCGTTACACCCGCGGCCCGCGAGGGAGCCGCCGGCGCACACACTCCCCGCACACACTCACACAAAGATCGCCGCGCTGCCCCTCGCGGGGTTCCCCGAGCCCCCAGCGGCGGTGCCGGAGCGGGGCAGGGAGCGGGGGCCGCCCGGGGCAGCGCGGAGCCCTGCCGGCCACAGCGCCGGCAGCCGCTGTCCATTGGCCGCCCGGGCAGCACCGCGAGAGTAAACTACGCCTGCCCTGGGCAGCGCCGCGGGGTAGCGGGGTGCGGGCTCGGCCCGGCGCGGCGCACCCCGAGCAGCCCCCCGGTAACTTACTCGGCCGAGTTGGGCGGGTTTCATTCAGAGGCCACGGCACGGCGAGCCAGAAGTTGCGGGAGGCAGCAGCGCATCCGCGCAGCCCCTGCTGGGGCAGTAAACACGGGGAGCCAGCCCTGCGGCCCGCGGGCGGACGGGCCGGGCCGGCGCTGCCCCCTGACCCGGCGAGGGGCTTCAGGCAGCGGCGCCGCGCGGGGATGCAGCGGAGCTCCGGGCGGTGCCCGCTGCCGTAGGAATCCTCGCCCAGGCGTGGCGGAGAGGCCCTCACAGGGCCATCATCGACAGCACGGCCGGCTTGACATCGGCTTACCATAGAGACAGCTCGGCTGGCAGAACTAGCCGAGTATAACGCTGGTGTCCGCGCCACGCTCCGTGTCCTGCCCGGCCCTCTGCCCTGCACCTCGCGGACCTTACCAAACACACGAATGTGAAATTCATTTGAGAATTTCTGTGGCTCTCGGGCTCATAGGCATTAAGCGAGTGTAAGGCCAGCAGCTTTTGCGTGGCTGCATGGCGATTGTGCTGACGAATGTTGGAACTGTAGTCTAACTTTTTGGGAGAAGTTCCCTTCCACTACAGAAATCAAACACAGTATGAAAGTATACTGACCCTGTGTATTAATGTTCACGAGGGCTTCAATACATGCAGCATGAGAGCTTCATGGCTTTTAAGCAGAAGACACGTGGCATTTATTCTTAGGGCTAGGAAGAATTAATTTTTTGTGCAGCTCTGTCTCTAGGTGGGATGCTGACTTCCAGTCAGCAATTGTCATAATAAAAAAAAAAAAATCTGAAGAAATAATAATTAAAATAACAATGGAAATGTACTAATTTTTTTTTTCCAATAGGAGAGCAATGTTTGTGTTTCATGATGGCTTTACACATCGAATGATGTTGCAGAGTTTATTCCATATGTTTTCAGTCCTGAGCTTTTTTCCAATGTAATATGGTTTATTTCAGCATCTTCCCATGGCTTGTCTACTCTTCTTTCATTCCCCAGCCCCTTTTTTCAGTATGGCAGAATTATGTTAAATAACTGTGAAATAATATTTCTTATGTCTACTGTTTACAATGCAGTAAAGTACAAGGTCATATTAGAAAACTAAATTGTATCTGTGTTTCTGAGAAAGCATTTTAAATTAGCCTGCACGTTTTTTCTTAAGATGTAAGAAAAGTATGGTGAATGCCCCACCCTCTTGCTTGTTGTAAGCAGGGGTGGGTTTGTCAGTGCCTGAATAATATAAAAATAACAGCATAAACATATTATTGTAATTACTGCATTCTACTTCAGTATTTCATTTTCATCACTAAGAAGGCAGAGCTGACCATCTATCCTCTGGAAGTCAGGTGCACATCAGGTGTCAGAGGCTGGGACACTGGCAAGTGAAGGCACACACATTTCATTAGTCACATATGAAAAGGTTGGCCTAATTTTTAGGCAGAGCTTCCTCCTATCATTTCCAGATTGTGAAGTGCTTTGCAGTAGTGGGATAAGCAGCATCTTTTCAGTATGCATAAGCAGTTGCTGGTAAGAGGCCTAATCCAGGCAGTTAAAACTTACATGGTATAGTTTCTTACATGTCAGTATTAGTGCTATTAGTACCTTGTTTCCTGGATTATTTTACCCCTATTAATAACAGCACACCATGGAGCCTCACATACCTCTTCATTGCTAAAATCCTGTCAAAGCAGGTAATTACTGAGCAATATAAGTGATGTAGGCACTTGATAATATACATGAACTTCATTTTAAAGGTTATTTCATTTGTTGTTAACAGATCTCTCTATTACATTTGATACCTTTGCTGGCCATTTCACAGAAGAGTCCAAGATAAGGACACCTTGCATATAATTTAGTTTTTTACAGCTGTACGAAGTCGATATACAGTGCTCCTAAGTAGAACAATTGTGTTTTGTTTCTGCTTTGTACAGTTACAAATGGTTTGTGAGTTAGTTACAAGGCAGGCCACCGATTAGGTCTGTAGAAGCACGAGGATTTTTTTCACCCTTTAAGAGAGATGAGTAAGCTGAGGTATGGTGGTACGTTCGGAAAATAGAACACTTGCATTTCCATTGCCTTTGATTTATTTTGACCATAGTTAAAGAGAGAACTGTATTTTCTTGAGCTGTCAGTCCAGGACCTTTTACAAACACTGAGATCATGAAGGGGAGAGGGAGGAGATAGTAAATATTTCTGGGCTTCCATTTTTCTGTATATGATTTCAAGCAAATTAATCTCTTTTCATGCCCACTTGGAGATATTTCTGGCTTTCATCAGCCACTGTTATCAAGAGTTTTAAGGTATTAACAAGTGTCTGTGAGGAATTTTTCAAGGGACAGCAAGACAGCAAGTACTGAAATTTTTGAAGTTGCTTGCTGATTATTATTTTAGAACTCCCCACAAGTTGCATTTCTAGATTTTTCTGCAAAAACTTGTGTCATTAGATGGGACTTTTCTGTCACTTGTGTGTAACTGGTGTTAGTTTTCGAGAGCGATGCCCTGACCCTACCTTGAGGCAGGCTCACGTGTGCTGCTGTGCACAGCCAGCCTGCGCTGAAGTCGGTGCAGTTCAGCTCAGATAAAGTGTTTGCTCAGTTGCACGCACAGCAGGATTTGGGGCTTCCAAGTTGCGTGCCCATGGCATTTGTGTGAGTTCATCTGGCTTTGCCTGCTTTGCGCTCAACTGGTGGCGGAGTATCTCCCTCCCAGCCCCATGTCCCCTCCTAATTAATCCACAGCACAACATAAAAGATGTAAGCAGCCACGTGTCTGTGCTCTGTCAAGAGAGAAAAAATATTTCCATCCACTTTGTTGTTATTTAGTAGTAATAGGAAAAATAGTAGCATTGATATAAATAATAGTAATGGAGATGATTTTATTTTTTTTAAACTCCTTTCCTTCCTTTGGGGCCTGCCATGGAGCTCAGTATTGTTGGGGAGGGGACTGAGTTGATCCTTAATTACCCTCTTCTCTCCTCCTCCTGCACAGGGCAGAAGTTACCTGCTGCCTGTGGAACTGACCTGTGCACGGGTAGCTCTTCCGGGCTGAGGTAGACTGGTGTTCCATGGCCACTGTAAATGCATTCAGATAATAAAAAGGGAGCTTGGACTAGCCAGCTGCAGCCTGAGCCTGCAGGCCCTGGATCCCTTTGAGCTGCTACCATGGCTGACTACAAGTGACGGTTGTCATGTGAGCAGGCAAGGAAGGCCATAAGGCAACTCTGGGAGCATATGCTTTATCTGCGTTAAGCTTTGCTCACAGCCCGGGGAGAAGCATGGGGAGGAAAGGGTGAGGCAGATGCAGCCTTATGGAGCATGTCCCACCTCTGTTGCTTTTTTCCTGTGGCCTGTGCCCACCCACAGTCCATGGAATAGCGTGGCATCCTCCAGGTTAAGAAACACTGGAGCAGGACAATGCATTAGTGGGCCTATTTTCCTCCCCAATGCACTTGTATAACATGGTAACATTAATAGCAATTTATGTGCAAGCAGTGAAGGGAGGAGGCATTTTAGCTGAACTAAAGCTGCAGAATATTCTCTGCAGAGTAGGAACAGAGCTTCAGGATCGGTGCAGGACAGCCATTCTTCAAGAAGCACACTTCTAGGAAGTTATTGTTCCCACCTCAGCTCCACTTTCAGTTTCTTGAGAACTCAACAGAAGTTGTAGAAGTTAAAGAAAGGGCCAACTTGTTCTGTTGGTTTCTCTGTAGGAGGGCACAGTTGTAGTCTGACTATATTTCTTTGTTCCTATTCCTTACTCCTGTTCTTTCGCAACATTAAAATAATCAGGGTATTTTCTTCATAATTTTGAGTTTCTGCTTCTAAGTGTTCTTCTTCTATACTGGTGCATCTAATCATCTAATTCCCAGTGTCTCCTACCAACTTTTTTTTTTTTTTTTTTTTTTTTTTTAAATGCCTCTTTTTACTAGTGGAGCATTAGTAACTGGAACCCTTTAACAGAATCAGACATTAAGAACATTAGATCCTACAAGCAACCTCTGGCCTAAGCTGCTAGCACTTTCATTTGACAAGTTAGACACGAGAGCAGGAAGGGGAACAGACAGGTGAAATGACCTGCTAGGAGTCTCACAGTATGGGAGCAGCAAAGTCAAAAATCAAATCCAAGCTTCTAACTTCCAGTGTATTGCTCCATCCATTTCTTTCTCTACTGCTCTGAGATTCCTCTTTCATAGGGCCTCCCTTTTTAAGAAAAATATAACTTACACCTTGAGGAGTATTTACCATATTTTCCTGTTTCAGAAGAAATGAGTAATAGGTTAGCCAGAACATCCACATCCATTTGAGTCTGTCATCTCTGTAAAAAACTCCAACTGACTCTGCAAGACATTTAGGTATATGTTAAACTGATATATATTAACTAACCATACTAGTGTACATGAAGTATATATACAGTGTCAAGAATAGTGCAGCAATTGTCTGCTAATCTCTAAACTCAGAAGACTTTCCTTGTCTTTATACAAGTATACTGCTGTACACAAAATATGTAAATCAGGTCAGACCTGCTTGCCTGATGTCGTGTAGCCCTTTGAGTTAGTTTAGTGCAAGCAAACCGGTTTCCATAGCCAATGACACAGGAAAGCAGTGGGTCTGTCATTCATCTCCAGTAACTTGGGATTCCTTCACTTACTGACAAAGTCCCTGTTAGAAGCTGGGCCAAAGAATTGCAGCTTTCCCTCAACGCCATGCTTCCAATTTTTACCATTCTGCTTTAACTCTCATGTAAACTGCAATAATATTTAACTGCTTTGAGCATAAAATGTAATTGGAACTCATATTTCAATTTTAGATTGTTTGCCTCTTATTACATGTAAGTGCTATCAAGTAGGTTTCTTCCTCTTCCACCCAAGGGTCTCTTTTTCCTATCTCTGTTTCTGGTATTATTCAAGCTTTTTGTTGTTGTTGTTGTTGTTGTTGTTGTTGTTGTTGTTGTTGTTGTTGTTGGCTGGTTGGCTTGTTTTTCCTTTTCTATAAATGTTTATGGTGCTTTAAAGTAACTACAGCTCTATTCTAGTGTCTTTCTTCAACCTCCAGAATACCACCAGAGACTTCAAGGCTACCTCACAAATATGTATTTACTTCTGTCTAGAAGAATGAGGACAATCAAGGAGCAAAAGCTTCTTAGCCTGGTAGGGCCACTGCTTAGCTGAAGAGGATGATGTTGAGTCTGTGCTTGACAAGTGGCAAGTGCCTGCAGTGACTCAAGTGAAAGAGCAGCACCCATTAGGTCTGAGCATGAATCCTTGCAGCTTGGTGAGCTTCCCAGATGCATGTCTCACTGCCCCACTGCCACGCCTGGAGTTATGCTCATGCTGAGACCACAGCACACTTTTTTGGCCACACAGTGCTGCTACCATTTGTAAAATAAACAAAGCAAGTGACCATTTGACCCTGAATAACAAGAGCATGCATTAGTCAAACTACTCAAAGACAAGGTATTTGACTCTTAACTTGTTATATCTAGGGAAATACAGAGCACTGCAGATGTGACATTAGGGATCTCGTTCATCTCTGCAGGGATGATCTCTGAAGGGAGAGGCTTCAAAGAGGCAGGGAATTTTATTCCTTCATATGGTGGCTATGTGACACAGTGAAGACAGTGTACACCGTGAAGAAGTCCTGGCTCAGCTCCTGTCAAAGAGAAAAGAAGCACCCAATTCAGTGGAACACAAGGACAGGGAACCACATCTAGTGTTTCCTTTTGGAAGCATTGCTTTTGGAATAAAAATTTTCAGCTTTAAAGAAATATGTAGGGTGAGGAGCAAAAGCGGATGGATCTCGCGGCCTTCTAGGAGAAAAAAAAAAAGTAAGGAATAAAAATTCATGTCTTGGTCTAGTGACACCTACTATAAATATTCTTGCAGGAGCAAGGCTCTGCACTGCTTCAGTGCATCCAGGTGAGAGGCCTCGTGAGAGGAAATTAAATAAGAACATTGCATTGTTTCTGTCCCACTAGGTTCGAATGGAGAAGAAGGTGGAACTTAAGAAGGGCACTTTCTCCTGCTCCTCCCTGTTCCAACATGAGAATCGTTGGCAGGCCAGCCTGTAAGAACTAGCTCTTTTGAAAATATATGGTGTGCCTTCCTGCATGCCTTCTTAATGGGGCTTTTCCCTGAAGTCAGCAGGTTCTCATGGCTTTCCCCAGTGCCAAGTGCTGCAGCAGGGCAGATACTTTACTCTAGAAAGCAGGCAAATTCCTACTTGGTTTAGCCCTCAAACACCCGTGGTGGGTATTTCCCTTGTTCTGATTGTCTGCAGCTCTAGCTTGAGCATTTGTTTGTACTGAAATCTCTGCATCACTAGAAGTTACATCCTTCATTAGTTGTAATGCTGTGTCTCTTTATAATTTTGTAAAAGGAAAGTGTTGGAGCTGATCCATATTTTAACTCCATCAGCAAAAAATCAGTTTGATAATACTAGGCCATTTTTTTCAAATTATGTGTTTTGTCAATTGCTGGTTTGGGGCTTTATATCTATGTCTGTGAAGGGAAGGGGAGGTAGAAGTACCTATATTTGCATGCAAAAGTTTAAATTTTCAAATGCTTTCCAATTTAGCATCTTCATGTTTCGAATTTAAAAAAAATCCTTAAAAATGCTCCACCCTGAAACACAGCAATTTAGTGAACTTTCCTGGCCTTCAATGTGTATTTTCTTCAATAAAAATTTTGAAAAATAGTCAGTCCAGTTTAACACAAGTGATCTGTTGTCCTTTTTTTTTTTTTTTTTAACTTACAGCAGTTTGAAAAATCAGTGTTTTACATAGCCGTGTCTGCATTTTTTTCAAATTGAAAATTTGCCTTGTGGAAGGCATGCAGAGATCTATGGTGAGATTTATGGTCTGTGATGAACTGGGTGTTCATAAAGAAACCTTAAATCTGTGACTCTGTTGAAGTCCTACTGAGAAGAACTCAAGTCATGCGTGCTCAGCAGTGCTCAGATTATTAATTATTTTCCCTTCATTCTTAAATTTCCAGATGACTGTTGCTTCCACTCCGCTTTTTCTGCACATATTAGAGCCTTATTTTGCAAAGTACTAGAGCTCATTGTATCCAAACCTAGGTCCCAAGTAAAGGTAGGTTTATATATCTTCTGTTGACTTTGTGGGAGCTGTTCATGCACGTAAGCTTAAGCCTGTGCATGATCTTAGTTCTTCCAAAAAGACCTGCCCAGAAACCAGTGACTTTGGCTTCAAAGGTCTGTCTTTCTTGTGAAGCTGGAGCTTTGTGTTATGACACACTTCTTGCTTCAAAACTTTACTATCAGTGAGCAAAATCCTGGCAACGAGAAAAGCAGTGATAGAGTTCATTCACTACTGCAGAATCTTCTCCTGCTATTTTGAGTTTATAAATACTTACCAGGATCTCTTATTTTGCAATACAGATGGCAACAGCTAGACAGAAGACCTGGTCTGAGATTTCTCATTCAACCAGTGCTACATACCAAATTTTTTGTTAATAGAAAGAGTTGAGGGATTCAGTTTGTGTAACATTTCTTATATAGCTTTAAGCTTGTGATCATTTTTATTTCTATTTGTCTCATTGTGCTTCTTAGTCGGTATGCAATGTATGTATGCAGTGCTCTCTGTGTTTTCACTATGTTTCAAATAAGCCTTAAATAAGATGCTGAATTGCCCAAAAAGGTGAAGTTTTTGGCTGCCCCCACAAACTCAAACACAAAGTAGCAATGCTGCATGAACTCGTTGTAAGACAAGGGTGCTGTACTAAACCCTGGCAAAGTTATTGGAGAGGATCACATTCGTGTCAATCAATGCAGGGCAGTCCTCAAACTCTGCCGTTCTGCCGGCACTGGCATAGTTTAGAGCTCAGCATCTTTGTATCCACACATGCAGGTGTAACAGGCGTGTATGCATGAGTGGAGCAGAAGCTGTGACCATGCACCCTCTTCTGTTTCCTTTCCTTACCACACGGAGTGTTAACTGCTGTGGGAAGTGTTATTTCCTTAAAGACAAATACTCCTAGTATTTTACATCTTACTTGACAGGAACCCCTTCACCTTCCAATTTCAAATGAATATGTTTCATTAGAAATTCTTCATATTTCTTATGCAAGATGTGCCAAACATAACATTTGTCTTCTGTAAATTGTTCAAATTTGCTATCAAAATAAATAAATAAAGACATTAAGTGTAAATGCCATTTCCCTATGGACATTCTCATAAAAACAAACAAACAAACAAACATGCAAACAAACCAAAGGCAAATAAAACCCGAGCAGCTGTCTGGCAAGAGGAAAATTGTATGGGTAAAAATATCTGCTTGCTTGATTCCACATGCAGCTGTTTTTTAGGGAATGGAAATGCTTCATTGTGGAGGCCTCTAACCTCATACAAGCAGAACCTGATTACATGAGGCTGGATTGTGGAGCTGTAATATGTGTTGGCAAGCAGTTTCTCAGCAGGTACAATGACCTAAGTAAATGCCCACCAGCACAAAAAAGGTCCTCACAGTCCCACCTGCCTGTTGATATATTTACAGAGTGAATACTGGACTGAACTCCATTGTACACACAAGTTTACAAGCAGAAAGAGCTAAATACATGGAAATGGGGTAACCATGCAAGCCTGAAGACAGGTTATTGGCAGGGTAAATTCAGTTACAAAAAATATATATTCATCTAGCATGTTTGTGAGGTTCATCCCATGCACACGGGAATGACCAAAATACAACAGTTTTTCCTAATTTTGTGCCTTTCAACATAGGAAAGCGCATGATTAAAACAAAATATATCCCTAAGTATTCAAATGTTTAACTGGCACACCCTTTTCCTGAATGTTTTATCATGTTTCTGAAATGGGGCAGGGAAAACAAAGACCCCATTAAGATATAGTGTACACAAAGAGAAATGTGGACTGAAACTATTGGACATCAATTATGATTGGAAAAAAACTTACTGGGAGCTAGGACAAGAATCACTTCAGCTATCTGCTAGTTGCATAATTTGAGATGTTTTACAATAATGAATTCTCTAATGGAGTGTTGCCATCCCAAATGAACTGGCAGCAATGGCCTCAAATCTAGAGGTTCCACAGGTTAGATGGTTCCACAGGTGCCTCACTGAGCTGCTTTGTACGTCAGTGCCTCTGAATGGTTCAGCATCTGGATACAGCATAGACCTGGGAGGCTGTGGGCTTGCATGGCCCTTGCTAGCAGACTGGCTAGAGAGTAAGACCTCTCCTTCAACATTCAGATTAGGCCGAGTATGCCTGTAGTCCTACAAGAAAGTATCTTTTAGGCAAATGAGAGTGCAAGGGCCACCATATGTCAGAAGTCTGTTATTGAAGTAGGTAGTGCTAGGCTAGGGATTTTTTGTAGTTCCTCTTTTGCAAGTGTTGCCTCTGTAATAACTTGGTTTGATTTCTGATCATAAGCAATGCTCCCTGAGGGAACATTGCTGACTGTTGATATGTTGTGTTTTCTGCTGAATGGTTCTGTAACGGTAGGAAAGGCTGGAATGCCCCTTGTCCTCCAAGACACATTCAAGTAGGAATATGGAGCACATTCTGTTTCATGTATTTTTACCATCTTCACTTACCTTTCTATCTTTTCTCTGCATTGGTTTTTTACCCTTCTCACACTTGGGTGGAACTTGCCCACTGTTTTTTCCACTTATTTTATTACTTTTCTTATTTCAGAATCTCTCTTTAAGCAGAACACAGCCTCTGCAGAACTTTTTATCAAAGAAAAATCAGTTTGTTCACATTTATACTCCTGTATGATTTAGGGCCAGTAACAGATAGAGAATCCTTCCTCAAAAATAGTTTTTATATAATTAACTGCAGTGGTTTAATGAAAAGGCCCAAAAACTTTTTAGGCATTTTCCTGTTACCATGAATAATGATGCACTTTCTGTAAGGGTAGTATTAGATTTTGGCTAGAAAATTGCGTGGTTGCTGCCTTCCCTGTTGCTGTTCATCACCTTCCCAAGAAAAGGCCTAGCTGGTGAAATCTTGTTGCTGTTTTTGTTAGAATACAACCTCTCATTTAAAATATTGCTTTGACCTCTTGTTCTCCTGCTTTATTCAGAGCTTTTACAATGACACTGAAGAAAGTCCAGAGTGTGATTTTGTCAGATTTCCATCCCTGCACAGAGATCTGTAGGGGTAGCCTGCTTTCTTGTGGCAATAGCCAAATACATATGTTGACAATGGAACTAATTTCTTTCTTTTGCAAAACTTCTGTGTGCTTTGAGAAAATTTGTGTATTGCTTGCTAATCAATTTTATACTGAACAGGCATGTCTGTATGTGTGAAAAAAAAAAAGGGGAATAATGTCCTGCAGTATTCAAAAGTTTCAATATAGTAACTGTCCTAGATCACTTTTGGACTCCTTTATGTATGATGTAGTATTTTAGCATAATAATAAGATGAAGGTCAATTTCTTTAGGTGTTCTTTTAGAAGCGCTCATTTTCTCACTATCCATGGATGCAGAGATAATGCAAGAAGGATGCTAGCACAGACTGTTTCAGCATTTAGCCTTTCACAACACATGGTGCTTGATAATAGCATCCTGTTGATCTTTGTCCCCTGTATTAGGCTCTGTAAAAAGCTGTTAGGAAACAGTTGTAGTGCTGAGGACTGATGAAGGCATAGGATGCTGCTGTGTCTTTGTTTCAACCAGAGATTTTATGGAAGTATTAAAGGATTATTTCTTATCTCTGGAAAAATCTAAGGTTTCATTTCCCAATGCTAACAAACGAACACCTTTCTTTAGTATAATACATACATGCCTTTGCAAATATTTTAAAAACAGACATCTATCATGTGTTGTAACAGAAAATTAACCATCAAGAAGCAGACTTCCTAGCTTATTCTCCAAGGGTGAAATTCAGTTATGCAGAGGAACAAAACAAGGTTTATGTACCATCCAAGTCCCTTGTAGTCCTGTTTATGCTGACTTTTTACACACAGGTGAACTCTACTACAAAGAAATAATTTTTGGTGGTGTGTGAGTGCCACAGTCAATTAAATTTTGTCTGTAAGACCCCTGTCAGTGTTTTGTGTGGAAGACAGAAGAGATGCCAAGTGTAGTTTTATGCCCAGTGGGCCTGGCTGATGCCCAGCTGAAGTCAGGGGAACTTTTGCAACTCCTTCCAAACTCAGCAGAATGACTCCTTCACTCACTCCCTATTTCTCTTGCTAAGCCACAATTTTTTGATATTTTCAGGCTCTCATGCTCTCCAGCTTGGAATCCCCACAAGGTTGGGTTTCATAACAAAAGGCATCTGTCATTCTTTTAAATTTGAATAGACAGAAGAAAGCAAGGTGAGTAATTTTTTTTCCTTGCTAATCTTGATGGGATGCTGAAGGTGTGCCAAAGATTACTTGAAGTTTCCATGGATAGGGTGTAAGAGAAGACTGCAGCTGTTTGAAGTGGTGTGAAGCAAAGTAGTGTGTTGGTTTTGTAGGCTTTCTTAATCCACTGGAAAGTAGCACTATCCTAGTACCACTCCCTCAACTGTTTGCATTTTAGCAGTGAGTGTCACCTACTTAAAAATACTTGATATTATCCTCAGTAAACGACCTCTTGTAGTCCAAAGCAATCTGTTGTTCCAGAAAGGTTCCCATCTCCTTGTAGAGAGCTTACAGCACCTTGCAGACCTGACACAGAGGCCTTGAAGTAAATAGAAAGTCTCTCAGTGACCTCAAGGGTTTAGATAGGAAGCCCTGTGGACTGCATTAGACAGGCAACACCATCAAAAGCACCTAATAACTACTGACAGTCAGTAGGTCTTCATCTCCAAATCACTTGGATGACTCTGAAAATATTTCTCCCAGGGCTGGCTGTACATTCTCAGCAGTACAGAGCACATAAATGTTACTCAGTGGATAATATAAAAATTCTTCTAAGTACAAAAAATATTTCTGTTCAGGAAAATTATAATTTTATACTTTTCAATTTTATTTTTGTCAATGTCTTTGTAAGCATCCCTTTGGCTATAGTATTTTCCTAAAGTGCAAATATGTACTGTGTGTCAAAATAAAATATTTATTGAATACATTTCCTTTGTGTCTGTTGAGTTATGAGTGGATTCTGAAGTGCTTCTTTGTTGCACCTGTTGAGGCCATTTTACATTCTCTCTTGGATGGAGACAATAAAAATTTGAAGCCTCACAGTTCTGAAAAAAGAAATCGTTGAAGAGAATTTGAATTGAAACCGAACAGAAGCATTCACCATTGCTGGCACTCCAGGAACAAACACAGGACCACTTAAATCCTCCGGGTGGGGTTAGTTGTCTCTACCAGACCCAGTCCTCATTTGTGCATGGGATGATATGCAACAGTATTGCAGGCTGATGGGTGCAACTTGTCCAAGGATGCCTGAAGTGAGCTATGGCTTTCCTGATGTCCCCAGAGGGGACTAAGCCCAGGGATTGGTTTCTTTGCTTCTCTCTTTCTACCAAGGAGAAGAGTGTGAGCAAGTGGAGGATGGAGACTCACACCATGGCCTGCATCCCCCACACACCAGAATGGTTTTGTAAATGACTATGACATTACCGAAGGTATGGACCCCTATAACCTCTGAGAAGAAATGGGAATGTACCTTTCCCCAGCCTCCAGGGAGTCTACATGGTAGCTAAGAAATTCAAGAAAATTCAGGTGTTGGCAGAAGTTCAAAAAACCAGCCTTAGGTCCCCACAACTTGTCCTTCCTGGCAGAGTAATTTTCTTCTAGGCAGAGGAGCAAGCTGGTATTCATTCAGACATGGAAACAGCAGATACTCCTGGGTTTATCTTATGGAGAGTGATACAGCTGATGACAGCTCATCAGGAAGCAGGGAAGGCACCCTCCCAGAGCCTCAATGTTCATGTAAACACCACCAGAGTGGAGGTGGGCACTGGAAGCTCAGACCTTGGCTTCATGTGCAAGTCCCCCTTGAGATGCCTGGTGCTGCAGCTATTGCCATCTTCTGGGGTTGCTTCACAAGGTTCCCTCAGTCCTCACTCCATCCCTTTCCCTGAGTATCTGTTAAAAGGTGAGGCATTAAGCCTCTTGCAAGAGGTGAAGGACAAACAAAGCATAGTTATCCAGTTATGTGCTGCAATTCGGATTAAAAATGTAGAATTTTGGGCACAGTTTTTCAAGGAGAATCTATGAATGACTAACTGGGCCTGTGTACAGCCTCATAACCAAAGGGTTTGTGAATGGGGAGATTAAGTTGCATTGTAGCTCTCTTTAAGTGGTTGGGTCCTTTGCATACGTAAGCAATAGATTTTAAGGCATAGAACAAGTAAAATTAGGTAGTGATTCAGTTTAGGCTGGATGTCCTTCAGCTCCTTCTGTAAGTGGTGAAGGGACTGACAGGCTCCCCTTGGACCTAGACCCACTCTGGATTTCTCCTGGTGTTTGCTCAGCTCCCCTTACTGTCTACATACAGAATCTGATGAGAGTGTCTTTTGTCGGAGTTATGGATGTGCCTGAACAGACTGGTGTCACAGTTCTATTTTGCTTTCCTGTATGAAGATTTAGAAGAACAGAGAACCTAAAAAAATGCTGATTTCCTGCCTACCGTATTTAAATTTCCTATCTACCGGATTTAAATTAAACATACAGGGATGACTGCCTCAAATAATCTAGTTTATACAGTTCAAACATTCTTCAACCCAAGACCCAATTCAACAACTATTTTATTTCCTCGCCCTGTTACAGTCATTGCAACCATCAATACAATGCAATTATGCTTAATCTAACAGAGGACACCAATTATTTTTACTGATACAGTGGGATATTGACTGCCAGAGAATGGGAATGAAGGTCTATCAAACAAAGGAGAGCAAATAACGACTGGTCCTTCAAACGATAATTCTAATTTCTGAAAAAGCAAAGAAATATCAACCCTTTCTTTTATCTTTTTGTATTGTATCATACAGAAAGAGGTCTTGACATTCTTTGAAAGCTGCTCAGAAGCTTCCACACGAGTTATGCAAAAAGAGCTGCAGCTGACACGAAAAAGGTCTTTAAAAACAATTCTGCAACTGTGGCTAGATCCACTGGGATTGAACAAGGCAGTCTTTAATTATAGCCCCCCTGAAAAGCTCTGGATAGGCAGAATGTTTCCAGAGTTTGGCTAGACCTTGAGAGCTGTTAGTGAAGACAACCCTTTCATGTGTTGTAAATGGGATTTCACCAGTTACAGGGATGAGCTTTTGCAGTTGCCTGTATGATCAGAACCAAAGGCCCTGTGTGGTTGATTTTGAAAAGATTTAATGTATGTGCACACTTTGCAGGCAGAGACCTAATATTGAAATAAATACACCTCTGTGAGGTGTAACCCCAAGTTAAGCATATCCACAAGGTTTTGCAAGAAGGGTCTGATGCTATGAATATGTGCAGGAAATCTGTTTAGTACCTCCTCAGTTTACTCCAACCAGAAATTTTGTTAACAAGTCTATCTGTATTACTGTAGAATTATCCCGTTAGCTGTATGAAAAATAACATTTTCTTGCAAAAAATTTCCTGTTGTTTTAGCAGATTTTTTTTCTCTGACAGAAAATGTATTGATCTGATCCTGGGAAAGTGAATGTAGTGCTCAACAGAACAGTTCCTGCCATATAATTTTGATGTTCATAAGGTTGTGTCATATTTCATATGAAAAGACTCTGTCAACTTCCACTGACTCTTGAATCTTAAAATGATTCATCCACACAAATATATTTTTCAGGAAAGCTTCTGAAGCAGAAAACTGATTTCATTGCAAAATAACAATTTAATTAAACTTATGTTTATTTTAGAAGTATGTGCATCTCTACATATGTTTATTTTCTCTTTTTTGATATTTGTGGCTCCTATGGAAATACAATGTTTAGCATAATATGGAAAAAGAAATTCATTGGAAATAATATATTTTGAAGAACAAACTTGTAAAAGCATGTATTTCTATATTTTAACTTTACTGTTTCCTTATAACTAAACAAATCACAGAAGTTAATGTGTCAAGTAGTTGTAATTGTCAACATTTCTCACTTCTGAATCATTCAAACTTTATATTTCCAATAATCTCAGTCCAAGGTTTATCTTCAGATTTTCGTCTTAGTATACCTGAATTTTTTTGCCAGCCAGATTTCCCATGTACCAATGTAAAACTTGATTTCTATTCCTGCCTTTCACAATTTCTCTTGCTCCTTGTGGGAAGAACTATCCATAATAAACTAGGAGGGGAGAGACTGGTTCCACTGGTGGCAAATTAAGCTTTTCCAGTTAGTTCCCTGAAGTTACAGGTTTCAGCCTCAAGACATAATTACAGGTAAGGATGGATATGTCAAGGTTGGTGTTAAGCCATAGGCTTCAGTGGGGACACATTTCATCCTCAAACATTTCATTTTGGTAATGTTTTAAAGAATTTGTGTGATTAGGTGTGTGCAGACATGAGAACACAAGAGGTTCCTCTCACTCACGTTTAATATGGAAGAACACATGCTACACTCAAGGTAAGAATGCATGAAGATGCTGTTCTTTGGTAGTTTTTGTATTTCTGAATATAGATATAATTGCAATGAAATTTTCACAGTTTTTAAAAATTTTGTTCTCCCACAAAACAAAACAAAACAAAACACCCAACAAAAAACCAAAACCCCAAAAAAACCAAACCAAAACCAAACAAAACTTTTTTTGTAAAGAAAAGACTTTTCCCTGGCTGGTCTCTGACTGTGTTTTCAGGACCACTGTCTCACTCATGTGTGGTGTTATATTTTCCCATGAAGCTTTGACAGGAGTTAAACATAGAAACTTTAATTCATTTCTTAGTCCTACACCAGTCAGTATTTTGGAAACTTACAGCAAATTTACTATTAAGTGTTACAAAGGTCATTGTTGCATAAAGCCATGATTTCTCTGGAATAGAAATATTGCTGTTTTAAAATCTCCTAGCCTTTAATCTAAGCTTACAGTTTTGTGAACTGCTGCCTGTTCATATGTTGTAGCACTCAATTTGAAAGCTGGGCAGACTGGAGGTGAGTGCAATCCAAATGTGCCAATCCAAGTGAGACCAATTTGGGAAATTGTACCTAGAAAAAAACCAAAATCATAGAATAACCCAGTTTGGGAGTGACCTCAAAAATGTAGGCATGTTTTTATATCTGCTCTTAAAGAACAAAAGAAGGCCCAGCACAAGTATTGTACATCACTAAAATATCTTGACATCGTTAAATTGTATTTAAAGTGGTGTAAAGGCCTTGAAACAGCCTGATTGACTTCACCTTTGCTGACACTGAGCTATGGATTTTCAAAATGAAGCACCATAAGCCTCTGCAAAGCAGGAAGACCTGAAAATTTTACCAGAGATTATCCATGAAATGTCTGCAGATGGAGACAAAAAAGTATATCCTGTAGATATGAGTGTACAGACAGTCTGATGCTGCTGCAGCAGCTGGATGAAACCAGACCCACCATGGACCCAAGATGGAGCAGAGAAATACATCCTAATACTGACTGAGCCCTTCACTGTATAATTTTGGTTGCCATTTAGAGTCCATGATAAAGAACTTCAGTTCACAGATGCAAAAACCTTTCAAGCATCACTATGCTACAAATTAGACACCTCAGAAGCACTGACCTAAATAAAAAGCTACTCCTCCCCTACATGTCACTTTTGAGGTTTCTTCTGTATTTAAGGGCTATTTCCCCCTGTCATAATTCTAATTAGTGCCAAGGAAAAATGCTGTGCTGCCCAAGAGGAAGGCTGTAGCTTTTTGCTGAGTGCAGTTGTTCTAAGCAGTTTGGACATCTCCTGGCCCTGTTGAGTAGTTATATGTTGTCTCCACAGACCTGCTAGGTCATGGATGCTCTTTGACTGTTTTCTTTTATTTTCGGTTGCTAAATCAGTTAAAAGAAGGAATGATATAACACTGTCCTAAGATCACTATTCCAAGTGAGCAATTGCTGCTGTAGTTGCCATAGGGATACTGAAAGAATGCAGATGAGGTAGGAGATATCCAGAAGGCTCTGTGAACATGAGTTTCCCTTCAGCAGCCCAGTGTGACCAAAAGATGGGAGATTTCTGCACATCCATAATGCTGGGCTGAAATGGCCATCTGGCTGTCAATGTGCTGCTTCGGCCAGAGGGGTGGTCACCTTGCTCACCATTAAAAGTGGAACTTGGCCTCTTGGGTGATTTTGAAAACATTACCACAAGTTTCCTAGGAGCAATACTTAGAAACAGCTACTTGCTGTGAAGACTAAAATACCACCAATACTGCATTCATAATAAATCCACCAAGGAGACGTGTGGAAGCTGCATACATATGAGACCAAGTGGTGCATTTGGGGACCGATAGAATCTAATTTTAATAAACTAATATTTGGAGAGGAATAGCTCCTCCACAGAGGAATGAGCTATTATATAGGTGTTCAGCACTATGACAGAGACAAGCAATCTTTCCATGGGTAAGGACTGATAAGTGTGCTGCCTCTCAGTTCAACTTACCAGTGGCATGGGGTGAAAGTGGTCAGCTGCATGGACAATGGTGATCTCTTTTAGTGTAGATGTGTATTTGCTTCTGTTCCGAAGAGGACTGAATCAAGGCACTAGTCATTATGAAAACAGCCTGTAAATGCAATGACTTACTTGCCTAAATATCCTCAGAAAACACTGGCAAACTTACATTATAATTTGGGGACACACACCAGCACTCACAAACTCTACCTTTGGAGCACCATTTGCTCCCCACCTGCTCATGGAAAGAGATGGATCTCATAACCCTAGGCTCCTCAGATTTATGCTTTCCACTGGAAGCTACAGAGAAAGGCCAATGACACTTCTGATGAGAAGAATCTGCCCTCAGGTGCATATTCACAGTTTTATATAAGGACTAAGTTCAACACCAAATTATTTGGTTAAAAATACACAAATAAGTACAGACTCAGATTGTTCATTTTTTGACACGGACACAGCTTTTAATTATTATGACATGATTAGAGCCTTGGTGTCAGGGGTTTGTTCAAAACGGGGCGGAAACACCATTTAATGTAGCGGTTTCACATTCGCCTGCTCGCCTGCTCACACCAGGCGAGAGTGTAGTGTAGTGGTTTTATGAGAATAAGGATTAAGAGAAATGCAAAACAGGCCTAAACTTCAAAGATAAAAATAGTTTATTAACAAAAAAAACAGAATCAAAATCAACCCCCAGGTGGTTTCTTCTTCCTCCCCCCAGCCCCCCACCCATGATGGTTCCTTTCTCCCACCTCATTTATCTTCCTTTACCACCATCCTTCTCACCAACAACACAGAGAAACAAACTTAGAAAATCCCTGGTCAATTTACCACTCTTGAAATAGGCTTTCATCAGTCCAATTGGAAGAAGAGTCTCTCTTGTCTCACTATGGAGATTTTTCCCACAAGAAACACAAGTCTCTCGTGGAATTCATGTCACTGTGAACTCCCGCCCAGAAAGGATATTAGTTCACA
>VZTR01022001.1:279265-314760 GCA_013400775.1 Chaetops frenatus | reverse complement strand
CCAGGCCCTGGGGCCCGGAGCGGCCGGCCAGGGCCACGCCGGTGTTACCTTCCCCGCGGGCGGAAGTCGAAGAGGCCCTTCAAACTTCCCGCTCCTAAAAATGTAAGCTTCGCAAAGACGCCTCTAATATTCAATGGCTACATGAAGTGCCCATCTTAAAATTAGCCAATCCGTGGGCTCCTCACCTCTGCTGGAAACTGTGCCCCGGCGGAAGTAGAAAAACAAAGAACCCCCCCCAGGAAGGAGAAAAAAAAAGTTGTTGTCCTTTAAACCACAACACTTGGCTATTCTGAATGGATATATTTCAATTGTCTCCAGACAAATTGTAGTGGTTTGCTTTAGGTCACTTAGACTATCAGCTCAGACTTTCAGCCCCCAAAATGAAAATTTGTGCTGGGAAAAAAACCACACTGACTGGGTGTAGGCTGCAAATCTAATACTGTTTCAAAGTGGTGTTATCATAAGCACTGTGCATTGGATGTATTAACAGTGTAAGATATTCTTGAAAGGATTAACTCTAACCCAAGTTTGAGCCAGGATAATTAATTTGAAATAGTGAAAGGTATGAATGGGACTTTATGAGAACAGATGTAAATGCTCCCCAACTAAATGTAATGAATTAGAAGCCAAGGGGTAATCAGAAGACATGTGGTTGACTGATAAATATACACACAAAATCTAATGTCTTGCTCAAGAGTGGACTAGATGGCGGTAGTTTCTATATTCCCACTCACCAAAATACTGTCTGTCCTTCCCATTCACAGCACCTCTAAGCTTAAAGCTCTGCAACTTCTAAAATGTCCTCTCCCTCCTCATTTTTAGGTAATTTATGGTATTATTACACTATGAATTAGTACCTTTCAAAGTTGTCTGATGGAGGTTAATGAATCCCTTTGAAACCACTCAAGATTTAATTGAAATAAACAAACATTATTATATCTATCTTCCAGCTGAAGGGGATGAATCACAGAAAAGTTAAGTTGCTTCTAAAGTCATAAAACAAGTCAGTAGGCAAATCAGGAGGAGAGGTAAGCAGCCCTGGACTTCTAGACTCCCACTGTAATGATTACATTAGCCTGACTTCCTAGAACCAGTATGTCTGAATGAGATAATTTTATTCAAAAGAGTTCTCAATTATATTCACATTTAGGCTTGATTCCAGAATTGCTGTAGCCAGTGAGAAAACAGCAGCAGAAGATTTTAGTGCTAATGTATCCTTTTCAATGAAAGGAAAGAGTACTGTGAGACGGTGTGGGTTGAAATCATTTTCCTAGTGGTTTTTTTTTTTTTTTTTTTTAATGTTAGCAGGTGTTAATATTATAAGCTTGCAAGAAGGGCCAGGTGCTGTGTTCCGGTATGATCTCACCTTCCTTGTAAATGAGCCTGTAACACGCCTCTGCTTTCCCCGCCCGGGCACAGCTCCCTCCGCCCGCTCTCGGCACTATCCAGCCCCACCATATCCACAGACACGGCTGGCAGGCAGATAAGGATGGGCAATACTGGGAGCACCAAGGGCCACTTGACCATTCCTTGCTGTAGCCGTGGGCCCTCCCCTGCTTTCCAGTGTTTGGTGGCAGTGCAGGCAAGCCAGGTGGAGCGTGGAGGAGAGCTGCTGGCACACATGGCAGGTGATGCAGCTCCTGCCTGCGGACTGATGGAGGGAGGAAGGCCCCTGAGATGTGGTGGTTGTTGCAAGTGACCCAGGGTATGCTGCAGGTTCTTCGGGGGCAGTGGCCTCTGCAGGATTTATGCAGAGGAACCTAGCCTCAAACCCACCCTTGGGGCTCCACAACAGACTGAAAAAACATGGGCAACAGCTTTCTGAGAGACGCTGAGCATACCCTCCATCACCCCAAGGAGCAAAGCCATACTGGGGCAGGTCTACCAGGCCTTCCTCCTGCTCCCTCCCTGAGGCAATAGGATAACCATCTGTATTCCACTCTGATATGTCAGCACTAAACACCCAGTTTGTACATGACACGCTTTATCTACCGTTCTGTACACAGCCTATTGACACATGACACTGGCAGCAGGACCTCAGCGATTTTCCTGATTTCTCCTGTTTATTCCTGATTTCCACTGGCACAAGAGAAATGGATCATTGCTAGGCAGCTTTTTACAGAGTAACTGGACCAGCACTGGAGGGAGAAAGAGCTCACATTTAATTTCTGCTTGAAAAATATCAGTGATGAAAAGGCCTTGTGCTAGACTTCTGTGATGGTAGACTTTCACCCTACTGGGAGTAGTTTAGACCAGACAATTGAATAACCCTTATTATTAAGAGCAGATTCAAAATATCTTAATCAATGCAATCATACACACAAAAATTTCAGTGTAGCTGTAATCCTCATTAGCACATGACACCAGGCCTAATTTCACCTGCAATTACCTGGATAGACCGTGTAATTATACCACATAATTACTTGTGCATTTTACGAATAAAGTTGTGTGTCTGCAGCTCAAGATGATGTAGCCCTTTCATGACAAGCAAAGTCTTCTGATGCATTTTCCATCATACACATGGTCTTGTTATTTAAAAGCAAGGGCCAGGAGTTGAAAAAAGTCAACCAAGAGTGCAAGAAAAAAAATTAAACATTTTGGTTTAGGCAGTGAATTTTGCTTTAGGAAGTTAGGATCAGTTGATGGAATTTATTGGCAGAAGCTTGTTTAGAACCTGTAAACTATTATAAATAAAACCTGTTATTGTTGTTATCTATCAAACCTCTTAATATGATCTAGGCTCTCTCTGAAGGCAAAAGGAGATGAAAAAATAGGAAATTCCTAGGCAGGAAACAATGCCAGGCCATGTTCTCAACTGTATCCAAATCTCCTCAAGGGCAGCAAATAGCAGGAATTACAGTGGTGTCAGTTATCATTCCCAAATACACTGTGATAATCTGTTTCAGTCTCCACATAGGTTTACAATATAGACCTTATCGTAGTTTACACTACAGAAAAGCAAGACTACCTCTAGAGGCCAGCTGTGTCAACTCTGGCTGCTGGACTCCTGCCCAAATTGTATAGGCAGTGCACAGATATCACCCATAGAGACAAAGGGCCATTGCCTTGTATCTTACCCTGCCCTCTAATTGTATTTGTTCAAATAGAAGTGAGTATAAAATGCCACAGGTCTGACTGCATTGGTCTGCAGTCCCATGCAGGGAGTGGGAGGAGAGTCTTACAACTGACTGATGCTGCATTCNAAAAAAAAAAAAAAAGATCTCAAAGAGAACTATATTAAAAATATATTTCATATGACCTCACTCGAAGCTTTTTATTCTGGGTTAGTATCTTTTAATAATTTTATTGTTTCTTCAACAAGAAGAAAGCAGCTTTATAACAAAAGCAGTTAGAAAAAAGAATTCTGTTGGAATAAAACCTACCAATAAGAAGTGCAGTCATTCAGTAATACAGTGAAACAAAGTCAAACTCACACCATGTTTTCCTCATCCCATAAACAAGGTATGTGCCAAAACAAATTTAGGTGATTAATATGCTCACTAGTACAGCCAGGTCAGCTTTATTTTTGGTAAGTAACATAGCCCTTAAGTTCCTACTGCCCATTGCAGTGAGTGCAAGCTCAGCCCCAAACAGACAGGATAAAAGGTAAGGTAAATGGAGAGAGAAGCCACCTACAGAGCTCTAATCCCAAGCATTTAGAAAATTACGCAGTTCCAATGGGTACACTTTCCCTGGGACGTGTGAGGAGCCCAGTTGTTCCTTGTGTGAGTATCTTCTAATGGTTGCAGGTAGCTGCATCTTGCTCTCTGTTGGGCATGAGGGTATCTGGACAAGATTAAGAGAGAAAATATACAATGGAAATGCCCAGAGACAGAAATTGCAATAGCTTTTCTATATAGTGTGACAGTTAATGTCAGTCTAGAAATCTTAACATTTGGCTTTGTGTATGGGCTCTTGGTAGCCCATTAGAGAAAAATGAAGTAAGGTGAACTACTATCATTAGTTTTCTCTTAGGTGCTGAATCAGACCAGAGTCAGCTGAAACCAAAACTTCCTTTATTAAAAGGACATTGTGGGAGTCTTAACCCCAGTACTTGTCAGTACATTCTCAAAAATATTGGTAACATATTTATAGAGACATAAAAATCTAAGGCAAACTATTCTGCCACTTTTCTGTGAACATCTATTTATACTTACACTTCAGAATTCTTGAGCAATTTTGCTGCTAATTTAGATTACAATTTGCCTTTTCTTTTTTTTTTTTTTTTAGGCAACGCTGATATTTAAAAAGGCATTTTAAGTATTTACTTCCTAAACAGTTTTAAAAATGTATCCAAGTTCCTGTTTTTCATGTAAAAATTAGAGTTTAGAGTATGGTACTGGATAAAGTTTACAATGAAATCTCCTGTCACTACATCTGTGGCAAAGTGACAAGATCTATTTCACGCAGTAATTTAAATTTGTAGATCTCAGAGCCCTGGAGGAAAGGGGCTGTAATCATCAACACTGCTGATCACTGCTGATGGGGAACCTCAGGAGATAAAGGGATTCAGTGAAGGTCATCCAGTACACCAAGACCTGAACTGCACCCTGCTCTCCTTGGGGCTAGGCCAGCANAGTGTATGCACACCCTCCCCACCCTGTCCCATGCTGTCATTTTCCCTCTCCTCCCACACCTACTATGTCTGTGATAATTTTTTTTACAAGGATTTTCTGGAAGCAGTGATTGATAATGGGAAAGTACTCTGAAGGCTGTAATAAACAAAAGCCATCACTTGGGTTTAACTGATGTATTCATCACCTTGCTTTGCATAAAAATCCTTGTGTTCAGCTCTCTTCTACCATGGGCAAACAGGTCATACCATCACTTTACCAGATAGTTTCCTTCCCTCATCTTCCTCATGGAAGGAGGGTTGCTCCAGAGCCTCTCTGATGCAGAAGGTAGAAACTGTCTATTTTCAGCTTACTCACTGCTAACAAAAATCCAAAACTAGACCTCGTGTTTCCATGCCAGCATTGCCCTTTGGGTTAAACATGCTCCTAAGTTTTATGTATATCTGAGTGTATGTCCCCTACAAGCCTAGGTTTGCTATACTGAGCAAGGGAAGCTGTATAATGTGTTAGTTTAATGAACATGGCAAAAAACCATCCTCCTTCTGCTCCCCTTGTCTCTAGCTAAATACTATTTAGATGGCTTAAGTAAGATACACACTTTGGTCCTTGGCTCTGTTGTGCTGGGCATGGACTGCTTAGACCTCCATGGGAGGTGGCAAAAGGGAGATTTTGCAGGAGTTTGGGATTACCATGATTGTCACCCTACTCTCTGATTATGATTTTTTCAGGCTGAATCAGTGCCCTTCCTCCACCACCCACCCTGACACAAGCAGGGATCCCTGTCTTCCCTGGATTTGCCCTCTGTGGGTCCTCATAGTAATTACATGCCACAATCCCCTTTATATGCTGCTCAGTGGAGGCTTTCTGAAGCTAACGTGGTGATCCTCCTGTCTTGAGACATGCTCCAGATTCATTCCAAGTATACTCTCCAGTTATTTCTCTCTCCTTTTTCTCTGGATGACCTAAGAGCCTGTGAAGCTCTCTGCTATGGTATTTGTTACAAATTCAGGGTATCTAATACACAGTATTTACTTTGAGAAATTTGCTTTTGAAGTTATTTTTCTTTCGGTCTATGCCTCTGATGGATTTCCAGCTCTCACTGTCATGTGCTGAGATAGAGGTAGCTTTTGCACTGAGTATCCAATGCAGTTTTGCATTGGAGATCTGCATACTTTTTTCTGACCAAATCCTATGCAAGCAGGTGAATATATCTCCCTTATTTCTTATTCCACTGGATGTTTCCTTGACATTGCAATGCTGATGATTTGATTTACTTCTTGTATTCCTTCTGCCTTCTAATAGCATGTCTGAGTCACAAGGGAAGGAGTCTCCAATCTGCTCTTCGAAACACCTCATGGTGTTGCTGAGCTCTCCTACTGTTTCTTTGTAGACTCTTTGGATTGCATCATCAATGCAGTTTGGATACTGTAAAACACAAGTATTGAACTATAGAGTGTGTCCGTGACTATATGAGCTCTGCCCAAGCAAATTGTTATGAATAAACAGAAAATTTGCTAAATTAGGAAGTGCCTTAAAGAGAAACTCGGGATTCACAAAATGATGAATCACACGAAAACATGGATAGGCCCACCCTCTTGTTCTAAAGAGGCTAGGAATTATTAAAGAACAATTGAATTTTAGAATGGAAAACCAACTTTCTAGCATGAAGTCCTTGCACCTAGTATACAAATCCAAGCCAGCATTTGTCTGACTAACCCATCATCAGATCCTTGGTAGAAGACGGAGATTTAGTTTTGCTCTTTCTTTTCACTTTATTGTTTAGCAGCATTACTAAGAGGAAGAATGGAAAAGGAAAGAAGGGGAAAAGGAAAAGCACATGTAAGAAGTAATTTCAAAAATACCTCAAACCATCGAAAGATACATGTTCCTCTTAACAGTGAAGAATATTTAGGGATGAATAAGAAAAGTTTCTGGAAAGCTACACTGCTGTTATGACAAGGCTATCAATCCAAAGTAGGACCAGTCTAATATTATATAGATATCTGTGGTGTAGGTATCTCAACTGCAGATACCCACAGCTTAAGAAGCCATTCCAGGCTTCCTCTGAGTCCACGGAAGACAAAACAACCACATTGAGGCTGTGATTCATTGCATCGACTGTAGGTCTAAAATAGGTAATATAAATCACGTCCTGTAAGTGCCTGATTCCTTCCACTGACTGGAAAGAAAAACTAGTCTAGATGTAGGTATCTATACCTTGCAGGTCTTTGAAGATACACAGAGTGGATATCAGATCAGACCCACAGTGTGCTCAAGGAGATTCAGAGAGAAAATCTAGGGGCAAGAAAAGCAATCAAATATAGGCAAGAAATGTTAGGACAAGTAACTGAAGACATTATCAAGTTGATCACAGATCAGTTAGTAAAAACATGTAAGTTGCAAGGCATGGCAGCTCGGACCATCTGACTGTACAAAATGAGTATGATGGATGTACTAAAGAGACAGAAGAACAGTGTTAGGATAAGACTACAAAACAAGCATCTAATTTTGTCCATGTCCATACATTCCTTCATACCTGCAGCCATACTTTAACATTTTTATTAGTTTTTTGGAAAGAATTAACTAAAGTCTGAATTTGATCTTTTAGGACAAAATTTTGCATCTCCAGTTAATCCACAGAGTGTCTTCAGCTAATCCAATGCAGGTTAAACCACCTCACATCTAGACAGATTCAAAATGTTCTGATGTCAGTGAAGGCAGAGTTTTTGATCTGTGTAAATCCTCCAAGGACAATTTTTGCCTTGACATTGATTCCTCTGTCATTTATTCTCCAAAAGTGGTTCTGCTTCTCTTAGGGTGGTGGCACCAGAGAGATCCCTGTGGAAGGCAGACGAGCAATTAGCTGTTGATGTATGTGTCACACGGTCACAGAGCTCACCATTGAATTTGGCCCCAAGACTGAAAAAATAAATCAGTTATTAATGAGGGAACAGTCCTGCAATTAATATCTCATAGATAATAACCTTAGCAGGATTCTGAAAATATTAACGCAAACTACCAGGTTGGTTTTAGATGTCTTCAGACCATCTGCAAAGATGTCATGTAACATACAAGTACAGGGAAGCTTGAATTTATCTTAAGAGATTTAACTTGTTTTCTCCCCAAAAGTAAAAGTAGTCACAATAGATTTTCTTCCAGAAAATAATTAACTCAGTCTTAATTTGTGTTTCTGTTTGGGCTGATGGCTGTTTACTGTGTGTTCTTTTCTATAAAACCTCTCAAGGAATTTCATAATTCCAGAATGGCTTTTTTGTTGACATCCATTTTCCCAGAGTACTCTTTTCTTCATGATTTGGCTACAGCTTTAGATCATTTATTTTTATTGACAGTGAGACTACTCCATTTGTTTGACTTTTACAAACATTAGCTGCTATATATGTCATTTAAACTGCCAAGGTTTCCTCATTTCCTCATTAACTCATCCCAGTCACCTCTCTAGGAAAAGGCAAGTCAGATCTGGCATTTGTTGCTCTTCAGGAGAAAGAGGGGAAATAGTAGCACCACCTCATTGGAACTGCTCTTTCTGACTTACAGCTGTCACTACTGAGGACTCAGGGAAAATGGGCAAGGGCAACCACCCTCTATGTTATTGTCCCATTATTATTTTTTTACAGAAAAATTGTGGTGTAACCTTTAATCAAAAATTATTTCTTACCAGTCTTTTCTATGATTCACTGCTGAACTATAGCAGAACACTGTCAAGCTTAGGGCATCTTCTAGAGCATTTGTGAATCAAGGATTTCCGGTGGGTAGGTGGAAAAGCAAGGCATACTGAGGATGTGGGATAAGCAGCCAGTGACAACAGAAGAATGGCTGCCTGTGATTTCAGTGGATGGGGTTTGGTGTCCACAATGGTTCTCTGTTTTCTGTTTCTCAGACTCAAACCTCTAGCTGGAATCCAGTAAATTTGATCTGGCTCTTCAGGGAAGAAGGAAGAACAACTTTAGGAAACAGACTAGGTTTATCAGCTGTAGATAACAGTGATTTTTTTCTCGTATTTTTCAACATCCTTGTTCATGAGGCCACCACAAGCTCTTGTTAGGCACAGACCAATGGGCATGGGACAATTAATTAGGAATGTCAGAAAGTTCACCTCATCTCATTTAACAACCACTCTGATCACCACACATAGCTTTCTACTGGGGAAAGGCTGTAAATTATTAAAAATGAAGAAAACGGTTGAGTTTTGAGGTTTTATTGCTAGAAACTAGATTGCATTTTTCTTTAGTTAAAAGTTACTGAAAATAATAATTGGCTTTGTGTTGCTCAGATACTTACTATCAAGATAATTGTTTCTTGCAGATAAGGCATCAATTACTTGATGACTTTTGCCCCTTTTACATCAGCAACTGATAAGCATTATTAAATGCAGAATCAGAGGAAGCCTTAAAGATATGATCTACATCCTATGCATCTGTGCCTAACTCAAATGAAGAAAATTAAAAAAAAATCCCAAGAAAAGAATATACACAATGATAAGTAAGATCCATATTTTACTCTCTGTTTTATGTCTCTGTAATCTTGATTAGTACTCACTCTGAGGGACTAGAGCTACCATGATTCCTCTTGTGTTTTCTATATTTTTTTCTGTTCTCCATCTGAGAAGGATGCCCTGGGAATGCAGGCCTGGACCTACATTTCATGGAAATTAATATAGCTCACTGAAATCAACAGAGCTACAATGCTCTAAGCTGCTAAGAATCTTTTCCTACATCTTATTTATATATTTTCAGGATGGACATAATATCTGGGTTCATATTAAAGTGTGGAGTTCATCATAGCACTAATCTCTGAGACACAGGCCTGCCTATCTTCTGTGATAAAGGAATTACATTTCTTCTGTTGTGATGATAAAAATCTACTATTCCTGGGAAGATGACTTGCTGGAACCTGAATAAATTGATCATACCCTACTCTATGGTAGGAATTGAAGAGATGTGACTGCTGACCCAACCAGCAAAAGAGATCTCTGGTGTTATTGCAGTTAAGATAGCAAGACTGTGTTGGTGTCACTCATGGGTGGATAGTGTTGGTTTTATTATGTGTGTGTGGGATTGACCCTGGCTGGATGCCAGATGCCCACCAAAGCACTATCACTCCCCTCCTGGACAGGGGAGGGAAAATAAAAGGAGGCTCTCATGGGTCGAGATAAGGACAGCAGGAGATCACTCACCTCTTACCATCACGGGCAAAACAGACTTGGCTTGCGGAAAATAAAACCAAACCTTAAGATACCTTCCCCCTACCCCTCCCTTCTTCCCAGCCTCAACTTCAGTCTTGATTTTCTATACCTTCCCCCTCTCAAAGGTGCAGGGAAATGGGGGCCGTGGTCAGCTCGTCACACGTTGTGTCTGCTGCTCCTTACTCCTCAGGTGGAGGACTCCTCACACTCTTTCACTACTCCACTGTGGAATCCCTCCAACAGGAGACAGTCCTCCAGAAACTTCTCCAACATAAGTCCTCCCTGTGGACTGCAGTTCTTCATGTGCTGCTTCAGCGTGTGTCCCTTACAGAGGTTACTGTCCTTCAGGAACAGGCTGCTCCAGCGTGACTCTGCCACAGGATCACAAGTCCTGGCCACAAACCTGCTCCAGCACGGTCACAGCTTCTCTCATCACGGGTTCACTGGTCCTGCCCAGAGCCTGCTTCAGCATGGCCATGGCCTCCTTTGGGCATGGGGTCCTCCATGTGCTGAAGGGGGACACCCTGCCCCACCATGGGCTGCAGCACGGGCTGCAGGGGAATCTCTGCTGTGGCGTCTGGAGCACCTCCTGCCCTTCCTGCACCGACCTTGGTATCTGCAGAGATGTTTCTATCACACATTCTCACCCTTTGGCTGCTGTTGTCCAGGCTTTTGTCTCCCCCTTCTTAAATACATTGTCCCAGAGGCTCTACTGCCATGGCTGATGGGGCCAGCCTTGGCCAGTGGTGGGCCTGTCCTGTAGCCATCTGGCATTGGCACTATCAGGCCTGGGGGAAGCTTCTGGCATCCTCTCACACAAGTCACCCTGTAGCTCCACCTTTACCAAAACACTGCCCTGCAAACCCACTACAATGCTCTGATGAAAAAAAAAAATATTACAAGTTTGTTACTGTTATTGTGGCCATGAAAAATGCATGGATCAAGAATGGGGCACCAATAAGTTGCCACAATATGTATTGTAAAAAAATGTAATATTTTCCAGTAGGCAGAGTTCAGCCCTGTCACAAGATTTAACCCAGTCCATTGTTTGCTTTTGATTTTTCCTGAAGCCTGTCAAACATGGAGAGGGAACAAACAATGATCCCAGCTCAGAGGTTTAGTATCTCTCAGCTTTCTTCCTGCTACCCTCTTTCTCAGGGACCTCAAACTGTACTAACAAGGCACAGATATGTCAAGTGACCAAAACAGAGGTGTTTCCTTATTCATGTGGCTGACTGTGGAGCTATGCCAAGTTGTTTGTTGTAAGCAAATTTCTGCTTATTTGATGGAAGAGGAAGGTATGGTCTGTTGAGGTCAAAAGTCTGAATAATGTTGGTGAGAATAAATGATTCTAAGGCAGTGGCTTGCAGGCATTATTGTGCCCTAAAACTGGGACTAAGAGTGAGTAAAGTGCAAATTGCCTGCAGCACATCACCTACTCAGCAGTTTTACTCACGGCCAAGTCACAGGCCTCTGGCTTAACCAGTAAATATTCAACCTCTTTTGAAGAGACTGTGAACATAATTTATGAAATTATCACTTTTCAAATAAATATTTATTTATGTTTAGGTTCCTGAGTGCACTTTCTCTTTTTATTGATATTACTTCACACTTCTAATGCCTGAAATATTTCCAGCTGTAATTATGAAGTGGAACATTTCTTTGTTGCTTCTGTTTGAGTTTTATGGTCTGGATAGCATTTAGCCGTAGTGAGTGTCTGCCATTTCTATTCATCATTTACTATTTGTGTTACAACAGGAGAGTCTGAGAACTGGACAGCTAATACATCAGAAGGATTTGCCAGAAGTGGATGTAAAAAGCTTTGCTCCAGGTGATTGTGGAGGACTTCTCCAAGCCATGGCTGCCAGGAGGGAAGCCAGGTTCCCTGAGTGCACAGTGCAAGCTGCCACAGATAGAAACACATCCTTGAGCAGGGAGGTGAAAGCACCCATGACAGGGTGGTTGCAGGAAAGGCGGAGGAAGAGGGAGGCTAAAACAATTTAGGGCTTTCTTGCTAAACCATACTTTGAGAAAGACAGAGTCAGAAATGTTGCTTTGCCCTGCAGGGCAATCCTGAGAGATGACCATGGAAAAGGGCCTTGGAGAAGGCAACACAGGTAAATTGTTTTGCCTGGCATGAACCTGCGTTTACCACTAGAAGTGGGAACAAAATGTAGCTCCTCATATTCCTAGCTCAGCACATTACTCAATGACACTGTCCTATTTGCTCAACTTTTCAAAGTGGCTGTGCTCACCCCGCCATCCCCAGCCCCCAAAGAAGTAACAAGCCACCTACGATATTTTTTCTGCCCTAGTTTCTTTAAAAAAAAAAAAAAAAAAAAAAAAAAAAAAAAAAATCACAACACCGCCAACCACTTTTGCACAGCAATCTCTGTCGTCTTTCACTACCCTGGTCCGTCCAGCCTGTTATTTAAGTTCTCCCTGAAAAAAATCCCACCACTTTCTTCCACAGTGCCCACACAAAGTGAGTCAATGTTCTTTTCCATTCATCTCAGAGAGACCAGGATTTCATCCAACATATTTTCTCAAAAAAAAAGACAAAAAGGAAGAAGCATGGATAAAACCACCAGGACATTCATATAAATCATCTGAATAGTTGCACAACTGTGTTTCTACAACCCTTAATCTTCCCCATTCACACTCCCCCTACTATCAAACAAACCATGTGGACCTAGGTGGTAACTATTAACTTTGTGCATAACAGAATATTAAAAAACCCAAACATAGTAGCAACATTTTTTCCCCATGTGACCATGCTTTTCTGCATGAGTTACCCAGTTAGAGTAAGAAAGTTCCTCTCTCCACTCCTATAGAAGTGTAGGTCCTGGGTGGTGGTTCCATCTCTGCACAGCTGTCAGAGTACAGGCCTCATGGACTCAGACAGCAACACAAAAGCCTAATTTCTGTGACACAAATCTCATTTGTTTCTGTATTGTTCTTTCCGGATGTTGCACATCAGCAAGTTTCAGACCTCAGTCAGACTTTACCAGCCGTGTTTCATCTTCACGGAATTTCTGAAAGGTAGAAGCAACAGTTATCCCTATTTACACCTAGGGTGCTCTTTGTGCCTCATCCTTCAGACAACCAGAAGAAAAAGCAGGACCATCTTTGAAGCACAGCACGGGAAGACTGAGGGGGAGCTTCTGTGAGCCCCAGGGGCAGTGCTCCATGGTCAGCAGCAGGATGCTGGCTGGGGGGAGCATCTCTGTGGAGTGTGACCTGCCTGGTGCCATGGCTCCAGCTCCTGGTGGGGGAAAGGCACCTGTGCTGTGCCCAGCACAAGCAGGGAGCTTGGTGGCTGCTGTTTGGCACCATACAGCTCTCTAGCCTCCTCAGCACATAGCTGCTGGCTGAACAGCATTTCTGAAAGAAAGCCCCAAAACAAGACAAAACAAAACAAACCACACCCAAGGACCCAGCAAGCTGTTTATTTACAATTTTCTGAAATTTATGAATTCTAGGTACCCAACCTTTTTTATAAAATACATTCAGACAAAGAAGAGTGGCAGTGTAAACTGGGAGATGTCAAGCATGCTGTTTCCCATCACACTGTTCAGAAAACTTACATGCTGTTAAATTCTGCAAAACCCTTTCTGTAGAAAGCCTCTATGAAGGTGGGGCTTCTTCCAGTTTCTGAGTAATTATGGTTGGTAATAAATTTTCAACTTCTCTGAAATTAAGTTAAATTGTACCAGTGATTTCAGCGAGATGGGAATTTGGACTTGTGGTCTGAACAGCACTGGTTTTGACAGACATAGCTTTCCTGGTATTCCAAGAACAGTGTTGTTGTTGAGGTTTTCACAATTCAGAATAACATAATGCCAATTGTTTAAAAAAAGCTTAAAGCTGAAAATAATTTGCTGTTTTTAAAACAAATACTCTGACCCCTTGCCTTTGTATTAAGTCACAAAGATGAAATAAATGGGAACCATTCTTCTGCTGTCAACAATTACAGAAACTGAATCCGAATATGCCTAAAGTTATACCAAGGTACAAGATATGCACATGAAAACACAGAATGCAAAAATGTTATGCCAACTGATCATTTCTGCAGCAAGAACGTATTGCTGGATTTTCAGAGACAACATACATGTGCTAAAGGAATCAATGTGCTACTGCTCCATAAAATTCACCTCTGTGTAGAGGGCCCTGTGCAACACTTCTGAAGTGTGTTTTAAGGATGAAGTCTTGCAGATGTCTCCAACTGAGCAGGAAGGAAGATTTCATCCTCTCCCAGAAGAGACTTTAGGAGTGATCACCAATAAAAGAGTGAGAAAGCTTGCTTTACTCCATATCTAGCCCTCCAGCAAGCTAGGGAAGAAACGGTTTAAGAGTAAACAGGTCAGGTTTTATCTCCTCTGAACTGCCAGCTGGCTTCACCCACTGGAGTATTCTGAGCTTTGCACTGGATCTGTACATTGGGTTAGCACTGAAGTGTGAGTGAATCACAGGGAAATGATAGGCCTTAAAACTTAAAAACAGAAGGAAGGAGTCTTGCCAAACAGGAATAATTGGCTGCAGGCATGAGCTTTCTCCCCAGTCTCAGGCTCATTCATTTCTGCAGAATGGTTCTACGAAAAGCGTCAACATAAATTTGACATTCTTATGGAAAACCACCTCTAGGTGGAAGTGTTGACCCTGCAGATAGAGATGAGATCATAAATATCTATGTGGCAGGAGTGATGGCCACATTTTTTTTAAAACTACTTCCTCCAATATTTTGCTTGAAACTGTAATTAGATGGGGTGCCTTGAGATTTACACACCTGTGAGCAGGTTGCAAAACTCACAGGAGCCAGGAATTTGTTTCTCTCTGGGCCCAGATCCAGTGGCAATGGTTCAAAGAAGCACTTCAAGGGACATTAGCCTGTGAATGCAGCAGCAAAGGTGCATTTTTGGTTTTAAACACATGCTTTATGTGCAGTCCCCAGACTCAGTGCTTGCCATCTTGACCATGTTTTGATTGACACTGGAACCTGAACCTGGGATTCTCTGCCTATTCAGTACCACAGAAAGTTTTGATTTTAACTGGACAAAACAAGGACATGGTTCCTTCTTCGCTTTCCCTCTTTTGAGAACAAATTTTGAACTCCTGACTCCATATTTGAGTAAGTCATTCAAAGCATGAGTCCTGTACTTCAACTGCGGCAGATTTTAAGTGAAAATGCAAGACTAGGTATTGTCTCTCTTCTTTGCAGAGTGAAGGTGTGATTCAGAAGGGATCAGAAACCATCCTTCTCAGACTGATTTCTGCACAGATCTGAGAGTAAGATGGACTGTTTAGTTCACTTTTCCAGGTGATTGTGACACTTCTCCCTTTCTTTTCAGATACCCCACCTGCCCTTTGCCCTCTTAATGCTTTAATAACAGTAAATAATTTCAGAAAGGTTTCATTTTCTTTATTTATCTTTCTGTTTCTGTTTTATACTGAAACGTGATAAGGGCTTCTTTTGGGTTGGGCCAATATTTTCATAAACAGCTAAATGACACTGGAGTACAGCTAAGCACTATTTTCCCACAGGTATGTTTTATTTACTGACAAACCCATTATTTATGCCAACTGAACATGTCTCACTGACCATTTGTCGTGCAGCAGAGAATCTGAAAGGGAGCTGAGACTATTGCTGGTACATTTTAGAGCTCTGTGGTCACAGCTTGTACCTACCTACAGGGACAGTGGTTCAACTCTGATTTCTACCTGAGAGAATCTTCTTGTGTCTCTCACCCATCTGATGAGTGCCACAAATGCTGTACTACCAGGTACCCTATCACTGCTGGTAGCTCTGCTCCTCACTGTCTGAAATGGTCCTTCAAATTGGAGAGCAAGTTTAAGCTGAGAGCAAGGTTAAGCTGGAAGTGAAATACTGTTAGAATAACTTTGGACAGGAATTCATTGCCAGGTAGTAAAGCTTGTGCCAAGTGCTTTGAGCATTGCCTGAGCCTCTAGGAAGGGCTGTGCCATTAGTGCAGCACCTAGGCAGTTCTTCCACCAGCATAGCCTCTCCTTACTAGCTTCCAGTGAAGGACTGTTTAGTTTTCTCAGCATTACCATCAGGTCATGCCTTAAAACAAATTTCTCAGATGCCATTGAATTGTGTCCTGTAAAGGTGTCTGTGTGCATCTGAACAACCAAGTCAATGAGAGAACTGACTGCCATCCACACTGGAATGAGACATTAACTAATCCAGGCATAAATCAGTATAAGTAATTTGTTCTTTGGAGGGAGGTGGCCAAAAGAGGAAGAGAGAGAGCTAAGCCAGAAAGCAGATGTTGTCAGAGACTAGTCAACTCTCCAAAGAGAGATGGGAGTTGCTGGACACAAAATAAATATTTTGTAGACCACCAGTAAAGAAGGATATATCATGTTTATGTATTTTACATCTTTATATCTATCCTTATGTACACATAGATAAGTGTATAAGTGTATTCACAATGTATCTCTCTCTCTCTCTAGATTTGCACAAACATATTTCCTTAGTCAATATAAGCCCATCTATTACAAACCCTCAGCCATGTCACGAACAGCTTTATATTTTCCATGATGATGTACCCAGCTGTGATGGTTTGTGGGACAGGGAGATTGTGTTACTTGGCTGAGCTCAGCTCTCTCTGCCAGAAGAAATGAAGCAGATTCACAATTGGTGAACTCCACATGCCAGCTTGTCCTAGTGCACTTCTCACTGAGATTGACCACTGGTCCTGCTAGAGCCAAATGTGGATGCCTCGTGCAAGAATGGAGCTGGGAAAGAATTTTTATCACCTCCACCAGTGAGATAAAGTAACAATGTTTAATAGATGCTCTTATTTTGAAGTTAAGAACTAGATGACTGGCAGAAAAATAAGGTTCTTCTTAATAACGGGTTGTGCATATAACCTTTCCTTCCAGGCACAAGCCTTTGCACTCTGTTTTATACAAAACATACCATTTTTTCATAATGTCTTCAAGTATCAAGTACATGGAAATGGCTTCTGGTTCACAGGGTAACTCACTGATTGATTATGTGTTCATACAGGGTCAAAGTCTCATCTTCTTTATACCACTGTAAACTGCATGAATTGCCACAATCTTTATAGAGAAATATCACTTTAGTGTTAATCTTTGTTATCATTAAAATGTTTGGACTAGTCATCACAGATTTCTTGTAGTTAGTCTGGAAATGTCAGTCTTTTTTTATCTGGTTAGCTAAATGATCAAGAAAGAAACTCAAAGATGCAATTGCACACTTGGGATTGTGCTTTGGATTCCGGCGCCTTTTTGCACCCTCTCTTTATTAGGGAAAAAAATTTCTAAATGGCAGAGCACTGTATCCTGCAAGTATTTCATTCCACCCACACAGTTCTTTTTCTTTAAAACAGTGGCTTATTCCCAACTGGAAAGGCAGCAGTCTAGCTAGAAGACAGGTTATGTTCAAGAGAGAAAGGAAGGAGGTAGCTGAATCACAGCAATTTAACTCCGGCTGAGTGGATGTAAATCCAGCCACTGGTTGCTGCTATCACAAGCATAGTATGATTTTGGATACAGGGAATTGCATATTGTTCTGGGTAATGAAGGCTAGAGGTCAGAGCAAGCTATGCATTTGCCTTTATTGCTTGCACTCCAGCAGGTGCAATATTCATTGCCTCTGTTCTGTGCACAGCCATCTCTAGCATTACTAATGAAATGTCAAATCATATTTTTATTTACTTCCTTTCTTCATCACCTGCAAATAGCCACATTGACAACCCCCAAACCAATCATTTGTGGGTTTCTAAGGATGCCATCAGTAAAAGTCAGTCATCAGTAAAGAGCAACACTTTCTGGAAATAAAATAAATAGGTTCATTTAAGGCTTTTCATAAAACAAATGTTGCAACAAAATTAATTTGTCCAGCATTAGTCATCACCCTTTCAGCATGTTAATACTGTTTCTTCTGGAAGAAACCGGATTTCTGAGGTGTTGAAAATATCCTCTGTTATGCTCAGCACTCACAAAGGGCAGAAAAGGCACACGTCTGAGTGTGTCATATTAACATGCTTCACTGTCCTGCATGTCCAAGTCATGCAGGCTGGTTTTGGTCATAGATCAGTTATTATTTTCCCATGAGTAGCTACTTGTACCTGCGGTCTTGTCAAAATCTTTGCAGCAATGGACTGGAGGATGGCTCTTATTTTGTTGATTTGCCTCAGAACCACATCGCTTCTAAGGAACACAAATATCTAAGAAGAATTATCTCTTCAAGAATGGGGTAGAGCCCCCACCACTGAAGTTTTTCAAGATGTGATAGCTCAGAGTGCTAGAAAATCATATTTATCCTCCCTTTCCCTCAAAAGATGGGACAGATGGTCTTTCAAGGTTGCTTCCAACCTGGGCTGTTCTGTAATGCTGTGATTCTGTGATTTGGTCTGAGTGTATCATTGCACCAGAAACCTTCCAAGAGAAGCAGTATTTGGTTGGTTTCATACCCAGCCTGTTTCTCGTGTGATGCAGGCTGTGCTAACATAGGTTTGGAAATGGATAAATGGAGGAATCTTCTCTTGGCTCATCCCCTTGGCCTCCTTCCTTTTGTTCCTTTCTTCTGGTGTTTGGCTTTTGCTTTTCATGTTGGGAGGTTTTTAGGGAAGAGAGTGTTTTGATTGCAGAGGGAGGCAGAAATTGCTGTTTTAGGGCTCTTGGTTACTCCATGGGAGCACTAGGTTTTTGCTGTCTATGGGCAGCAGTGAGCTAACCAGGGGTTATCTCCAGTAGCTGAGACATGGCCTTCTCAACATTGAATGGCCTCATGTGTACTTATGGGGATGGAAGTTTACTTGGAGCTCTTGGGTAGGACATGTTGCTGCTTTTCCCATCATTTAGCCCCTGAATGTAAATTTTCCAAGAGACTGATGACTGTGGGTGGTGTTTGGGGCTCTTGTTTCCTTTGCAGATATGGGACATGAGAAAGGCAGTGCCTTCTCCCAGGACAAAAGCAATCTGTCTGTGCCTACAGGTCTCTCTTTGATTACAATTAATTAATCACAAGTACACATTAGAATTGTGCCAAGCAAGGTCTGATCAGAGAAGCACCCAGCCAAAGGACAGACATATAGAGAGAATTTAGAGAAAAGACAGGCATTGTGTTACACTTGTGGAGGAGCTGTTACAAGAGCAAATAGTATTTTGATTTTTTCAGGGGGGCATATTTTTGGAAGCCTACAGAGAATGTCCATTAGGATTAGAAAAGTGCTTCATAGTTTCTGCTGAATAGGATGTTTGTCCTCCTGGGTTTTTCTTCAACACCTGTTGTTTTTCCAACCTATGCCAATCTAGCTCCTGCTCAGAATTAATGTGGTAGGTAGGAGAGAAATAACTTTCTGCCAAGGTATTCTGAGGGAGTTCAGCACAGTTATATTTCAAAGCATCTCAAACTTTTGAATGAAGTACCAGCTCCTTAAATGCATGTAGACATATCTCTGTGGGGTGGTTTTTTTTGTTTGTTTGTGGATTTTGTTTTCTTTTTATTTTTTTTAAAATTTTGTCCAAGAATGTGTAGAACATGGGTGATGTTGGATGCTTGTATTCCTCTGGCCTTTCAGTTTCTCTGTCCTGGAAATAGAGTTTTGCTAGATGGACACTTGAAGAAGGGGAAGCAAATCTCTGATTAATGACCCACTTTGTTGTGACTGGTTGGAAAAAGATGGTTTGAGGCTTGCCTACAGCTCCTGCTCAGAAGAAGTGTGTTCTCTTCTTTGAGGACAAAGCATTAGTCTCATAGTTGATATTTTAAATTTAGTCCTGTGAGGGCTTTAAAGATTTATATAGATTATCCGTATGTCCTTTTGGGTGCAGAATTTCATGATCATTGACCTAAACTGCCTTCACAATCACTGTGCTGTTCCCCAGCATTGCAGAGACATTTCATGAGCTCTGACTTGTCCTCTGACTGGCACATCACAGGTTTGCTTAGGAAGAGGCTTAACTACAGTAGAGACTTGAGCACTTGTGCCCAAGTGCAGACCCAGAACTGCCTGCCATTGCTCTGAGCACCTGTCCTGCAAAGTTATCAGCAATAGCAAACTTTCTCACGAACTCCCTCAGATTCTTGCTTCTGAACATGGAAACTCCTCTTCTTAGAAGGATTGGAAAAGATCATGGTGTGCTTTTCAAAGAGAAAGGAGTGTCAGTTGTCTTATTTTTGTCAAGTTGAAATTTCAGTGGAAATGTGAGACCTAAAGCACATTCCATGGTGCTTTAAGACATTTTCCTTCCAATGATTTTACTTTTCATTAGACAGCTAAATAAACTTCAGGCTCTGAATCCTAGCACAGTAAGTAGTGCTACTAAGAAGAAACACAATGTGAAACATTAACATACCTGTCTAATGCTTATTTGCCGTGGAAGTTCCTGTATCTGTGTGCTCAGATTCATCCAAAATCTGGATCCTCTTTGTACAGACCTCAAGGCTTTATTGATGGACCACAGTTGACCTGTTAGCTCACAGAGACAGTCAGCATCAATGTCTACAGTGAACTCGCTCCCCTTTGAGAGGTGTCTTGCCTAAAGCATAAAAAACTGAACAAATGACCTCAACTGACCCTACTTTCTCCAAGTCAGAAGTTTCATGTCCTACACGTCCCATGGATGGAAGATGAAATAGAATGATAAAACATCATAGTGATGACCTTTTTGTGACAGAATTACTAAAGTTTGAAGTTGGTTTTTTTTCTATAATCAGAGGACCAGAATGAATTTCAAAATCTCATCTTCAAGGGAAATCAGCATTTGAGACCAGCTTTAAATCTGGTTATCTTAGAAAGAAAAATCAAAAATGAAATTTATTTCTCCTCAAAGTGTTTATATGTCGCTCCATTCCTAGTGTATGATTCTATCAAATTTCAACAGCCTAGCATGATGGGAAAGTGGAAATCAATTGTCAGTCATTCATCCTGGTGAATACATCTGTATTATCTTACACTGGACTTCTTCAGGGGCCTTTGGTGGCTCAGAGGATTGCTTGCCGTGTGAGAGACATCAAAAAATTCAACATTGCAGTTCTAGTTCAATGCATTGTTTGATACTAAGGAGGGTGTTCTCTCTTGGGCGGGTGGGGAGGGAAGATTTTCTTTCATGCTTTTCCTCAGGAGAGTCAGTTTGGTGGGAACAGCTGCTAAAATTGTTAATCCACCAACTGACTGGTCATATGATTTCACAGAGACCAGCTATTATTCATGTGCAATGTACTCTTGCTTTCTTTCTCCATGCTCTGGGTTATGCACATCTGACATCAGTACTGCAGCTGTATTACACTGAATGCTTTATATTTTAGGGCCTCACATCTAATTACTGAAATAAAAAGAGATCTCTCTCACATATGTTGGAAAGGGAGAGAGGCTGCAGCCCTACATCATCTCTGATGAGGTTTTACCTCTTGTTGAGGTTCCCTGTGGTCTGGTCAGCAGCAGGCTGCTTACATGTTATATACTGTATTTTTGTTTTCTATCAGATTGGTGCAACCCTTTATTCCTAAGACCCAAGAATTTCAAGGTGTTCCATGGACTAGCCATGGTTGGACACATCCAACACATCCACTCTATGGCTGCCTGTCTTGAATGGACCTGAGATGTTCATGTGTTCAGTATCTTGAGACACAGAGATTCTATAACAATGGTCAGGGTAAAATGCTCTGGACCTGTGGTGTCTGGAGATGGCTGTCCTTCTTCCTTGGGGGGCATGAGTACAGTAGTGCTGGATCTGGCAGGATGGTTGAGGGAGGCAAGACAATGGCAAATTAACCACCCCAACAAGAGGGGCAAACAGCTTTCCAGAGCACCAAGGGGAGAAAGGAGCACATTACATTGATAGTGCAGTCTTCACCACGAGGATTTTGGTACTTCTGGTTAGGATTTCTGGGAAGCAGGCTTGGTCTGTGCTAATGTACAAATCTGGATAGTACAGAAAGAAGAAAGATTGATATTTTTTCGTACCATTTATATTCTGATCCTTACAAGGGTCACTAATCCTCTTCCTCAGCATGAGTGACAGAGGCAGTCAGGAATGCAGAGCTTGTTCTGTGGTATAATATTGACCACCTGACAGGTTGAAATGTGGGGGAATGTCTACTCTTTCCTTCAGAGCACGTGGCAGGGGCCACTGTGGGAGATGTTGCTGGGCTGGATGCATCACCGGGCTGTTCTACATGGGCAGCTGTGGTGTCCCTCTGAAAGGCAGCATGCCGTGCACTCTGCCATTCTGTGTCCCCTCCTTCTCTCCCCTGGGAACATCTTCACAGCCTGTCACAAAGGTGACCAAGGGAAAACCAGATGAATCACTAAGGAGACCTCTGAGTTCTGGAAAAAGAAGTGGGTTTTAAAAATACTGAGCTATTAAGCAGCAGCACCCTATGCATTTAAAGCAGAGTTCAACTTTTGACCGTTCCAAGATAGCCCTGCAAGGCAAACACAACACTGTTTCCTCCATACCTCACAAGGCAGGAAATTGCAGCACAAACTGAAGTTTCAAGCTAGGTGAATATCAGAGAAGGGATTAGTATTTATGCTCCTAACTACCAAAACTGGTGTTTTGCTCTTCAAGGCAACAATGCCTCCAAGGCTTTGTGTTGCAGAATGAACAAAGCTAATGCAAGTTTAATAATGTGTATGTATATTTTATGCCTTCGCCATAAGGACATGGGTTCCTTAGGCTATATGATTTTGACATATAGTTGAAAGTGGTGCAGATGTAATTCAATGAGATATTCATGTCATAAAATCTGTAACAGAAGAGTTTTTCCCTCCCTGTGCATCTGATTCCTTTCTTAGCATGAAATATCTGGATTTGGGGTGGGGATGTTCTTATTTACCTGGATCTGAATTCCTTGAGCTTAAACAAATGTTGTTTTTGCTGCCGTGCTAGTTTGTTCCCATTTCTTATATCAAAGATCCTCACTGCTGAACAGATTATACATACTGAAATATGCCAGTCCTTCCTGCTCTGTACCTGCAAGTAAATATGTTTACAGTGGGCTGTTTTGTGGTTGTGGTTTTTTTTTTTTTTTTTTTTTTTTTTTTCCCCTGGCCTGATTGGGGCACAAAGAGGAACTTAATGCATATTATTTTTATCTTCATAGAAAAATGTAGACAGAGGTTTTTTGGGAGGAGGTAGTTTTTTCTTCAATGCACAGGAGTTAGGTATAGAAAAGTGTGTGTACACAGATATAAAAGGGGATATACCCTAGTTTCTCTTGCCAATGTCAGACCAGTTTAACACTGGCTAAATGTCTCTGTGTAATGGCTAGAGAAACATCAACGTGTGGGTGAAATATCTGTGTGCAGTAAAAACAGGGGAGTCGCCTTTAAATTCAGGATCCGAGTTTCCAAATACAGTTTGCTGGAAAAACACCATCAGATTTGGCTCTGGCTCTCCAGTGGAGAGTTGTATGTGAAATGGAATGTACAGTGGAGCTCGGGAGCCATTCCTCTGTACCTAGATACAGAGGATGGGGTTTCCAAAACGGAGCCCTCAGCGATGCCGGGGAAGGGCGGTAGGGTTGGCAGCCTGCAGAGCCTGCCTGCCGGCGTGCGATCGCTCTGTAGCTAGCATTACATGCGGGAAAGAAAGCTGCCTGGCTCATGGCTAGGGATATGGGCCATCTAGTGGGGAGAGAAATTCACACAGCTGAGACTATCTCCCATTTCAGTTCCCGGTCTCGCTGCCTCCCTGGTACAGCCTCTTCATGCCGGCACAAGAGTTAGAGGTAAAAATTTCTCCTCTGTTTCAGGAAGGGACAGTAAAAGCCAAGTCAGTGCAAAACAACCAGCAGTACTTACGCTAATGGCATTCGGATTGCACTACTATCAGGAGACCTTTGCAGAAAGCATGAACTGGTTTTGTTCCTTTGCTTCAGACGAAGTGCCCTGCTGATGTGAAAATGAAGCCAGACTATTACGTGTGCCCCCTCGATATTTTCGTGTCACATCACTTCGGTAAACTACTTGCATTTAGTCCAGGACCTAAAGTGTCAGCTTAGTTTATAAAAGCTGTTTCATAAGTTCGTGTGGTGGGTTTATGTTGACTTGTCTTTAAGACGCACAGGGAACTGACACACATCACATAAAGATTTGCATTTGTTTTTTATCAAAGCCTGAGTCTTTTATTTCTTTTTTGTTTTAAGTCTGAAGGTGCCAAAAGGCTTCCCTATGCTAAATATGAGTTTATTTTCAATTTCTAAAACAGCTTGACCCCACCCAGCACCCTCTACCCCTCCATTTGATGAGTGCTCCTATAATAAACTCACCAAAACTTGTTCCAGAAGGCAGTGCTTTCATAGGAACAGTACTCAGTGTCATGTAACAAAGATCTATATTAAGATCCATAGATTGAATCTAGATAGAATGCAGTCACTGTGACTACTGACAGCAAGAAAATCTCCCCTGCCTTACTGTGCTGAGACACCCATTGCAGGTGAATCCATGTCCCAGCTGCTTTGCCTTGAGTACATCTGTATGGAAGAAAAAGTGCTGCTGGGAGGGAGGGAAGGAAGGCACTTCTGTTTCAGTGCCACATAGAAAAAAGCTACCAAAATTTAATTGCACAAATAGTCACTGTCTCTCTTCCAGTTGCTATGATCATTAAGCTGCATCATCAGCTTTCATGTCTGGGTCCTGCTGCTGCAGTGCAGGGCTGACATTGGCCACAATCTGAGGCTGTTGCCCTAGAAGGGAGCAGCTGTAGCTTTGCTGCCAGTGTAAAGCTAGTCCCAGAATGAGCCTTCCTCCACCCCCATCACCCTTCTTCCTCCCTGCTCTTAGGTGAGAGGCTGGGAAGCACCTCTGGACTGGCTCCTTCAAGTACAGGAGCCAGGGGCCAAAAGATCCTGTTTCCTGGAGCTGGAGAGAACTCACCATGCAGAGGAGGCAAAGCCCTGTCAGTCTGCATCTTGGGCCTGCTTGGGTCATGGAGAAACTTTCCTTGCACTGCTAGAAGAATAAAGCACCACACAAAGGGTGGTGGGAGATACCAGAGTTTGTGTTATAGGAAGGGTAAAATAATTTTTGGTGGTGCTGCTGTTCCCCCCAAAACGAATTACTTATTCATAACAAAGTTTTTCTCCCACAGTACTTGAATCTTATGGCAATTAATGCTGGTGATTATATGGCAATTGTATGATGTAAATATATGCTGCAAAGTGCCAGCCTTTAAGGTAATATTTCCTTATTCATGTTACTGTTCATGAGGGGGGATGGAATATAGTGAGAACCAGGGAAGCTGGTATTTGATGCTCTGCTGTTATCACAGTCTTTCACAGTTTTGGAGACGGTGTCAGACCATTTAGATCAGTGAGCTCTGCTGCATGGGAATTCCCCTGTGAACTGGTTCCCTCACGGCCTTTCTCACATTCGTGCCTCACTGTGATCCTAGCGAGCATAAGCCCTGTCTAACAGGGTCATATATTCAGAAAACTTTCCAAGTGGATTCCTGGAAAGTATCTAGTAGATGTGTTATATTTGTATATTAGCTTGACCTTATTGCTTGTTTCTGACTTCACAATATATTCAGGAAATCAAATTATTCAAAGAACTGAAAATGAAAGAAAATCTGAATTAACTACAATCTCTGGTTTCAAAAATACATAAATTCCTTAAGAACTTGTGTAATACAAAATATGTGTGTGTCATCTCATAGGCTACAATGCCTTTGCCTAGACTTTGGTGCATTTGTGTTTCTGGAAATGGAGCCTCCCACCAAGTACCTGACACAGTGATTTTTCTGCTGTAGAAATGACCACACAGTCTTTAAATGCATCACTTGCATCTCTGCTGCCACCACAAGACTCACACTCTGATGGACAAACATCTCTTTCAGAAGCCAAACTGCATGTCTGAGTTACTCATGCTGGATTTGTAGCTCCTGTGAGAAACTAACACCTTTTTCCTCCTGACTGCATCAGCATCAATGGCCTGGCCCTCAGGAGGCTTTGACAAAGTGTCCTTCAGAACAGCAGAAAGGAGGCAGGAGATGCTCTTTCACCTTCAGCTGTTCCCAAAGCTGTGTGATACAGCTGCAGCCGGTGCAGCATGATTTCCCAGGATGGAGGCAGAGGGAGTTGTGGCTGCAGAGATGGTGACAGCAGCAGGTGAGACCTGTCCTGCTGGCAGCTGCAGGACGGGTGCTGCTGAGGGTTGTGGGCAGGGGCTCGGAGCCTCGCTGGGCTTCCTCAGATATCCTGCCTCAGGTGAAGGTCCTGAGCCCCTCTGACCATGGCAGGGCCCAGAGCTGGCCAAGGGCACCAGCCTGGGTCCTGCTGCATTCATCTCCCCACCTTGCTTCCCAAAAGGCCACATCACCCACAGCCCACCAGGCACCTCAGCTGCCCCCACCTCGATGGAGCCTGGCCAGCCCATGTCCCCTGACATGCACCCGTGGCCCAGCCTTGTCACTCCATTACCTCACTCTGCTGCAGGGCTTGAATGCTGCAATTGTTCCCATCTCGCAAAGGCAGGCTGGAAAACAAGGAATTTAACAGGGAAGGCCTGGCCTAAGTTTAGTTTTTATAACTCTGGTTCCATTTTTTTTTTTTTTTTAAAGTACTTTTTTATTGAAATGTTCAGAGGGGCAGGTAAGCCATGTCTGGGCTTTCCATAAAACCCTTATCACCTCCCTTGTCAGAGTTTGATCAAGATACCTCATTGCTTTTCTCAATCTGTCTGCCTGCATGCTTTAGTTGGTGCAAAAGTGAAATTGTCATTGTTTTTACTGTGTCGTTTTTACAATGGCAGTAAACTGGTGGGGGGAATCCTAATTATGCTGGCACGAGTATAATTTAATTCAGATTGCTATAACAACAACCAGTGTCCATGCTCTCTGTAATCATGTTAAGGCCTATACACAAAATAATTAGCATCTTTATGTTTGGTAAATAGAGGTCCACTCCAGGTCAGCCTCAATAAGGACATGGCATTGTTAGAAGGCTAGGCCTTTTACAGCTTGTGCAGAATGGGCATTTGCAAATAAAATGCTGCTGGACAGGACAAAAGGAGGGCTTGATTATCCAGGAAGCACCTCCACTTGCCTCTTACCCAGTTTTTGTTCCTCCTTTGGAAGAAAAATAATAATTCCTTTATTCTAGCACAAGGAATCAAAGGAAACTGCATATAATAGACACACTCTTTGCTCAGTTTCCTTTTCACAGCCAAGCATGAACCAACAGGCTTCTAGAAAGCTAAGGCTGTATTCCTGCAGCCCTGAATTTGACAAAAGGCAGGGGCATTTGTTTGTTTATTTATTAAAAAGTTTCTCTGGTCATATGGCCTGGAACAGAGCTGCCAGAATTTCAAGTGGTTCAGAAAAGTCAGTGGACAATTCCACGAGTAAGCAAGAGCTTTGGTCCAAAGCACGCCAGCCATTTCTGTATTTATGTTTCTAGTGGGCTTGCATGGCCTGGGTTTTGGTAGCAGAAGGGCTACAGGGGTGGCTTCTGTGAGAAGCTGCCAGAAGCTTCCTCCACGTCCAGCAGAGCCAATGCCTGGTGGCTCTGGGACTGACGTGCCACTGGCCAGGGCTGGGCCCATTAGAGACAGTGGTAACACCTCTGTGGTGACAGATTTGAGAGGAAGAAAAAAGTTATTGCCCAGAAGTAATTGTGACTAGGGAAGAGCAGAGTGAGAACATGTGAGAGGAACAACTGTGCAGAGCCCAAGGTCAGGGGAGAAGGAGGGACACGAGGTGCTCCAGGTGCCAGAGCTGAGATTCCCCTGCAGGCCCTGGTGCAGCCCGTGGTGAGGCCCATGGGGATCCACGGGGTGCAGAGATCTGCCTGCAGCTCTGGAAGGAGACCCAGGCCACAGCAGGAGAATGCCTGGGAGAGGCTGTGATCCCATGGGAGACCCAGGCTGGAACAGGGTCCTGGCAGGGACCTGCAGGCCTGTGAAGAGAGGAACCCACACCAGAGCAGGTTTCCTGGTAGGACTTGTGACCCTGTGGGGGCCCCAAGCTGGAGCAGGCTGTGCCTGAAGGATTGCAGCCCATGGAAGAGCAACACACTTTGCAGCAGTTCATGGAGAATTATTGCCCGTGAGAGTGACCCCCTGGAGCAGGGGAAGGACTCTTCTCCCTGAGCAGCAGCAGAAACCTGTGACGAACTGACCATAACACCCATTCCCGTCTCCCTGTGCCACTGGTGGGGAGGAGCTAGAGCTGAGAAGGAGGGAGGAGTGAGGGGAAATTGTTTCTAAGATTTATTTCACTTCTCGTTACCCTACCCAGATTTTGCTAGTAATAAATTCAATTAATATCCCCAAGCTGAGTTTGTTTCTCCCAGATTGATTTGGTGAGTGATCTCTCTGTCCTTATCTCAACCCATGAACCCTTTGTTACATTTTCTCTGCCTTGTCCAGTTGCAGAGGGGAGTGACAGAGAGACTTTGGTGAGTGCCTTGCTGTTACTTACATCTATTTATTTAGAAGCAATTGATGCTTTCCAGTGAAAAATGACCCTACTTTATATTTGTAGAAAAAGAAGCACTTTACTGCACTTCACGTTTCCAGTATTTTGTAACAGTGCCACAAAACTCCTTATCCTTCTAGCTTGATTCCAAAATTGAGATAGCATCTCAAACATTTTACCTTGCAGTTTTTATAAGCAGAAAATGTTAGCTAATAATGTTAAGAAAGTGTCATCAATAAAATTGCTTGAAGTTCTCTGGAAACTCTCACAGAAACCTACACTGAGGTCCATTACACACATTATTGAAATTTCAGCTGTACCCAATCAGTCTGCTATGCATGTGTATTTCAGTGCAACAAAGTTGCTTTTCTCAATCAAATTAAGAGAAAACTCAGTCAGATGGAATCATATGTATTAACATCAACAACCTGTAGACCAGCCTGTTATGTGGGTACTGTTGAGTGCAGAGCTTAGGATATTTTAACAACATTTACTATGTGTTTCTCTGGATGATGGAAAAAGCTCTTTTCCTTTAGGAGGGACAAGTGCACCTCACCCCACAGAAGTCCTCTCTCTTTCCTATGCCATTTTTCTGAAGCAGCAAAGTTTCTTGGGAAATTTCAAGCATAGTCCCCTTATTCTTAGGTCTTATACCTCTCTTTTTTCTTTTTAAAATATTTAAACATGGTTTTTATTATTATTTTTTGAGGTAGTTAATATCTAGTCTCCTATGGTTGGTAATTTCACCACAAATATAACACTGAGTGCAATCAAAGAGGCACCATGATGGCCAGGCAGAGCTTACTTCCTCTGGGGACACTTTTTCTATAGGACAACCTTTAAGAAACCTCTCTATGAAACTCTGCCTGCCCAACCAACACTTTGTTTATTTGCTGCTTTCTGAAATCTGGTCAAGAGAGGTGGTCCTGCCCCTCTACTCAGCCCTAGTGAGGGCACAGCTCTGGGCTCCTCAGGATGAGAGAGACAAGGAGCTCCTGGAGAGAGTCCAGCAGAGGCCACAAAGATGGTTTGGGGTCTGGAGCATCTCTTATGAGGAGAAACTGTGGGAGCTGGGCCTGTTTAATGCAGAGAAGAGAAGGCTGAGAGGAGATCTCAATAACACATGTGAATATCTCAAAGGCAGGTGTCAGGAAGGTGATGCCAGACTTTTTTGAGTGGAGCCCAGTGGAGCAATGGCCATAAACTAAAACACAAGAAGTTTCATCCCAACATGAGGAAGAACTTCTTTATGTTGAGAGTGGCAGAACAATGGAACAGGCTGCCCAGGGAAGTCTTTGAGTCTTCCTCTCTGGAGACATTCAAAACTCACCTAGACAAGTTCCTGTGTAATCTGCTGTAGTGGGGGGTGGACTGGATTATTTCCAGAGGTCCCTTCTGACACTAAAAATTCTGTGATTCTATGAAAGATTTTGGACAGATGGGAACTTTTGTAAGTGCATGTAACAGAATCATTTGGGGCATTTCCAGGCACGATGGGGCAATACTTCCTCAACCAAACTAGAAAATGCTCAAATTACATTTCCAAGTCATCCCACATTAAAAAAACCCACAACCGAACAAAAAACCCGCTCCCCCAAAAAGAAGCAAACACAAAAACCTGCCAACCAAAAACTAAAAAAGGCTTTAAAAAAGTGAAACTTTTGTTTTGGTTGATTTTTAAAATAAACTTGCTTTGTATTATCTTAATTTGCTTTGCAGTCAAGTGGGTACCGAAAGACTTTCTTTTAGAGTTTACGGGGAAAAAAATTTTCCTTTGTTTTTGTTTTGTGTTTTTTTTGTTTGTGTTTTGTTTTTTGGTTTTGGTTTTGGGGTTTGAGGGGTTTTTTTGTTCTGTTTTGGTGTTTTGTTTGTTTGTTTGTTTGTTTGGTTTTTGTTGTTGTTGTCTTTTCTTTTCTTTTCTTTTCTTTTCTTTTCTTTTCTTTTCTTTTCTTTTCTTTTCTTTTCTTTTCTTTTCTTTTCTTTTCTTTTCTTTTCTTTTCTTTTCTTTTCTTTTCTTTTCTTTTCTTTTCTTTTCTTTTCTTTTCTTTTCTTTTCTTTTCTTTTCTTTTCTTTTCTTTTCTTTTCTTTTCTTTTCTTTTCTTTTCTTTTCTTTTCTTTTCTTTTCTTTTCTTTTCTTTTCTTTTCTTTTCTTTTCTTTTCTTTTCTTTTCTTTTCTTTTCTTTTCTTTTCTTTTCTTTTCTTTTCTTTTCTTTTCTTTTCTTTTCTTTTCTTTTCTTTTCTTTTCTTTTCTTTTCTTTTCTTTTCTTTTCTTTTCTTTTCTTTTCTTTTCTTTTCTTTTCTTTTCTTTTCTTTTCTTTTCTTTTCTTTTCTTTTCTTTTCTTTTCTTTTCTTTTCTTTTCTTTTCTTTTCTTTTCTTTTCTTTTCTTTTCTTTTCTTTTCTTTTCTTTTCTTTTCTTTTCTTTTCTTTTCTTTTCTTTTCTTTTCTTTTCTTTTCTTTTCTTTTCTTTTCTTTTCTTTTCTTTTCTTTTCTTTTCTTTTCTTTTCTTTTCTTTTCTTTTCTTTTCTTTTCTTTTCTTTTCTTTTCTTTTCTTTTCTTTTCTTTTCTTTTCTTTTCTTTTCTTTTCTTTTCTTTTCTTTTCTTTTCTTTTCTTTTCTTTTCTTTTCTTTTCTTTTCTTTTCTTTTCTTTTCTTTTCTTTTCTTTTCTTTTCTTTTCTTTTCTTTTCTTTTCTTTTCTTTTCTTTTCTTTTCTTTTCTTTTCTTTTCTTTTCTTTTCTTTTCTTTTCTTTTCTTTTCTTTTCTTTTCTTTTCTTTTCTTTTCTTTTCTTTTCTTTTCTTTTCTTTTCTTTTCTTTTCTTTTCTTTTCTTTTCTTTTCTTTTCTTTTCTTTTCNGCTGCCCCGTCCCCGGCTGTGAGCGCGCAGCGGCGGCACAGCGCTGCAGGTGCCGCGGCGGCCGCCAGAGGGCAGAGCGGGCGCGGCTCCGGGCCGTGCCTGGCGCGCTCCCGGCCGAGAGCTCCAGATTTGGGGAATGAGATCCAGCTCCGAGCCACGAACCCCACCGCCGCTGCCTCGCATCCCGCTCGGAAGCGGCCGTGCTTACGCAACAGCCCGTGGTTGGCGGAATTTCGGCAAAACCCTCAGAGGAAAAGCGCGGCTGGGACTGAGGGTGTTAGGAATGGGGCACTGCCGCACCTGCAGAAGTCAGGGTTGGAAGTTTGGACTTGTGAATGGATCTCCACAACCAACCGCTGTCTCCCTGAAGGAGAAGGGTTGCAGATGGTGGAATGCACTTACCAGTAGCAAATCTGACATGATGGGTGTCACTTCCCTTTTGCGGCTGGAGTGATTCTGTAGCATTTAAACTGCCAAACTAAAGAGGAGGTAGATTTTCCCCTTTCTTCTATTTATATGAAATTTCAGAGTCCACATCTCTTCTCAACCTCCCATCCTGCAGAGATTTCCTTGACTCCTTGGGGCTGCTGGCAGCAGTGACAAAAGTGCTGTGCCAAGACCTGGGGGTTTTCCCTGACCTGCTTTCATGCCTGTAGGGTTTTGCAAATCAAATCAACTCAGGAGAATGAAGCTAGAATGAAATTCACCCCTATAGAAACCCGTTGCTTACTGCTCACTTCAAAAATCCCATTCTACATATTTGGTGGTTTACACATATCATCCAGAGGTGGGGGACGAGCCAGATCTGAAAGGAAGATGTTGTGGAAGAGGTGCTATCCCAGGGGAATTCCTATAAAGCTTCCTATAGGCATTCTTTGTAATTTTTTAAGGCTGAGGTCAAGTTCAGCATTGCTCAATCCTTGTTCAGCACCCTGTGGTGTGGTCAGGACTCACATTATTAACAGCTGCACTCTTGCTGTCCTTTCCACTCGGCTATATAGCAATCAGACATGCTGTTGTTCTTATAATTTGTACTCTACCGGGCCTGAAAGTCACACCTCTGTTTGGGGTTACAGCTAGCTAGGACTCTTTTGTTGAAATGCAAATGTGTCTCAGTTTAGCGAAGGTTTAGTGAAGCTGTAGTTTTTGTCAGTGCAGCATGCTGCAGTGCCTTCCAGGTTTCAGCAGGAAGGGGTATATCACACCTGGGACTGCCCGGGCAGGAGGATGATGCGTGAGAGATGACATCCAGCACTGCCGCCGAAAAGCAGAGACGCTCTGAAAACAACCCACTGAAAAATGCCCATTTCACGAAGGAATGCTTGGGAGACTTGGCTCGGCTACAAGTGAGAATGTGCACCAATCTGGAGAGTTGTCATGTCCTTACTCTGCCGCCGTGGCTCTCTGGAGCCTGTGACACCAGGCTCGGTGCAGAGAAAGGGCAAGCCTGCCTTCCCTGCCGTGCTGGGCACCTGAGGCGGCACGGCAGAAGGGTGGGAGAGCAGCACTGCAATTCCCACTGAGCGCTGCACAGCTCCTCTCTACCTGCCAAAGTGGCAGGGTTTCTGCTGATGATTTGCTCTGTGTGTCAGCATGAAAAACTCTCTGTAGCTGTCCTTACACTCCGTTCATCTTCCAGCAGAATAAACTTTCTTCTGCCTTCCTGTAATGCTCAAAACCGCAGGCAGCAATGCCTTAAGTAGTTCACCACAATCCTCCTGCAAAAGGCAGGAATGCCAATTGCATGCACACGTCTGGTGAGAAAACAGCCCTTCAGCCTGGCTTAGACCTCAGTGATCATTTTTTGTACCATTTAGCGATGATCCGCTTTCAGAAATGTTTGGAAAAATGTTATTATCATACTGACTCCTACTGCTCCTCTGTTTACTATATTTTTTCCCTGAATGACTAAAATAAACATTTCAGAAAAAGGTGTAAAAAAATCTATTGTGGAGAATTATTCGTTTTGCTTAAGTTGCCATTTGAAGAACTTTCTTTACAATGACTGAAAGTTACAGGAATGTGCATGACTTCAGAAGGAGTTTGCCTCTTCTTACGTATATTTTTTCTTCTCTTATGTAAAAGTAAGTTTCCTGAAGCGCCACTGAACTATTTTATTTCATCCTATCTCCAGCTCGCACCGTGTCCCATAGGCAAATCAAGAAAAAAACAGGACAGAAAGCTTTGCCAGGCTCATTTCACAGATGCTCTCCCATTTTCCTGTTGCAAGAATTAAAGACAAAACTGCTCACTCTTCTCTTAATCATTTGCTGTTTTCCACAGCTGTCACACTGCCTCCAGCTCAGCAGTCCTACTGCCAAGATCTCCGTGTAGGAAATTCGCAGCGGTCCTCCGCTGGTGCTCCCGGTTTGCCTTCGGACTTGAAGCCGGAGGAGGAGCAGGGGCCGGAGCAGGGCTGGCAGAGGCAGGCAGAGCCCCGTGTGGCACGGGGCTTGTCCCCGGTGCAGGACGCGGCAGCGCCGGAGCCGCGGGCGGTGCGGGAGCCAGCGCAGCCCGCAGGGAAGCGCAGCCCCAGCTGCTCGCCGGGACGCGGCTTTTCCCGGCTCGTCTCTCCTGGGCTCCCAGAAGGCGGAGCTTAGCCCTTTCTAAAGCAAGAGAGAATGCTTTTCGTCCTGTACAAATCACGCCTGGGGACACACGGCGAAGCCGTTCGTTGCCCACCCTCCCCCACTTCCTCGCACGCCAGTCTTGAGGTGTCTTCTCTGTAATTAGGTTAAGTAGCTCTTGCAGAATGAGGTAAGAGCAGATACAAAGCTGGAGCGTGGAGACACCTAAGGTCGGTTAGGGTTATTAGGCTCCAGCAACATTGCTGCAGAAGGAATGCTCCCCTCACATTTTTTTCCCCTTCCAGCCAATCCTGGTGGATTGCCTTTAAAGACAGAAAATTTTGTGTTAAAGGAGGGAGAAAGCTGCTTTCAGGAATCGGCAGACTCTCTTTGTTACTCAAATGAGAAAGCGATGCTTCCCTGCAGGCCTCTGTTTTGGCTCTCCTGTCTAATATAGCTCCTTGCCTTTAATTTATGTGTTGGCAAATGTGCCTTACTGCAGTTTCAGAACAAAAATCTCTTTACAATGCCTACGTGTATGTGCACAAACACGCAAGCGCTTCAGTAACACATTGCTTGCTTTTAGTGCATGTGTGTGTATGGAACAGTTCCAAGACAGGCATTCCTCTCTTCAGAAAAGACCTCCTGAAAAGCTTATTTTGGATGGTCCTGATCTCAGCTTTTTAATTGTGGAGGTGATGGGGAGCTCTGAGCAGAAAGGGCTGCTAATGTGACACTCACTGAGGTGCCAGGATGTAGATCCCTCAGCATCATGGTGCTTGTTTGCAGCTGAACAGGGCAACTCTAAAACACAGCATTGGGCAGATCTGGCTCCAGAAGCAAGGTCCCTGGTGATTTCTTCCACTTGTAGAAGAATGAACACTTTCCCCTTCTGCAGCAAACCCCTTCAGGCTCTGTCTCACATGTTTGAGTGAGGAGTTGGTTCCTGGCAGCAGCCAGTGCTGTGTGAGAGAAAGCACTACAGAATTGCACACCCAAAATAAACCTGCGTCCAACGACTTCAACCCTTTCTTCATCCCATAGGGCATTCAAACAGAGCCTTGCAGCTGTCTGAAGGGGAGAACATTGTTTGCTTTGTGTTGAAATGTATTCCCCAAGAAATCATGTGGCTAAAGATGTTCCTGCCGGAAGTTAACCTGTTAGTCAGCTATTAGTGACTATAACCAATAAGGGTCCAATAAAGCCCGTGAAAAGACCCAATCTGTACTGAGAGCAGTCTCTCTGCTTAGTGTGGGCACAGTCCCGGGGCAGAAAAGGCTGGTATACCTTAGGAATACCTCATAAAATACCCTGGTGCTCTCTACAACTGAGCAATGAGCTGCAATGCATTTTACCAGGACTTGAGAATTTACATGCTGGCCCCTCTGCCCTCCTATTTTGACAACTAAATGAGATTAAAAGTTCACTCATGAATTTCAATGATGAAGCCAACCACCTCATTTCAAAGAGGTTGTAGTGAATTAGATTAGCAGAGGGCAAGGTAAAGAGAGGCTTACAACTGTAATTAAGTGAACAAGGAACTTAAAAAGGAAGGTTATGGGGGGTTTGTGTTTGAGTGGAAATAGGCCATGACTGCTGCTGTGGCACCACAATTAAATCTTCACATTCAGGAGAGTCAGCCTCAGTTGGCACCTTTTGTGCCATCACACTGAGCCTACTCATTTGTCCAAAACTTAAAACTGTGCAGCCAAGGGTGCTTTATAGCGGACATGCAATGGAGTTGGCAAGGGGAAATACTGAGCTGTGTGAAGGGGGAGGCTTGTGTGGAAGTGGTGGTTTTGGAAACTCTAAGAGTGTTCAAGAAGAAGTGGCAATGGGAAGGTATTTTCTGGACTGGGGATACTGAGCAATACTTCCTTCTG
>VZTR01022001.1:251765-274265 GCA_013400775.1 Chaetops frenatus | reverse complement strand
CATTTATTGGATTACCAAAGTAATTCAGAGCAATGTCACACTGTTAGGGGATAAATTCAGGTGGCCAAGACTACTTCAGCAGAGGGAACTACTTGATTGTCTGCTTTGAATCCCCAGAAACTTTAGAAAGACTCCAAAGTTGGAGCACCAACTTTCTATTTCCCTTTACTTGAATATGTCCTCACTGAGACACTGTAAGCAGACTGTACAAAAGTTTGCCATTTCATGAAAAGAAATCCTCAAAGTGTCAGAAGTTTGACAGTAAGTCTTTTATGGCTTAAAAATCTTTACAGATTCATCACAAAATTCTAGGAAATATGGGATTGGTATTTTTGCTTTCTCCCTCTAAGTCTTATAAGGTTTGTGTGAATTGGCCTCAGCTTCTGATATGCTCTACCTTATTTTTCTTACTTCAAATCTCTTTCTTATCTAGGTCTGGGGTTTGATATCAATACAGAATTAAATCCAAGGGACATATTTTCCAAACTCCCAAAATGTTAAATCACCACCATATTCAAACACCATATCTGTGAAAGTGCATCTTTATCTTAGGAGCCAGAAAGCTGCATCACTCAGCAGCACACCCTGAGATACTCAGGATGCTGTAAAGAAATAAGTCTGCATCTCTAGAGTACTTAAAGCACAACTCGATCCTTGCCGCCACACATTTCTTTGAAATTTAAGTTGCAGCCATCCATAGAATACCACTCTGATCCAAATTAATTTCTCTATAGATCATTGGGAAAGAGACACCAATGCTTGATGCAGTTCAGCACACAAAATGAGATGCCTCAGAGAGCCGACAGCTCGAAATACAAAGGAAGTAGCTGAGGAGCTGGAAGGACTGACTGTTTTCTTTCCTTTTTATAATCTCTTTTTTTTTTTTCTTTTTAATTGATGGTATTAGCTTGCTTCTCAAAGGAATCACAGCAAGGATGAGTCATTGGCAAAAGGAGGGAATGGCACGGTGGAAAAATGGATCTTCCTTTCCAGCAGAGTGTTAAATGATGGGGACTAAATGATGGGGAAGATCATTCCCTAGGTTAAGGGGCTGCTCTCAGAAAGGACATGCAACAGGGTACTGTCATTGGGAAGGACACAGGCTGTGCTACAGCTCTCAGGAGGCTTTCCTGCTGCCCCCTCCAAGCTGAGCATCCCAGCAGGCACAGGTGGAGAGGCAGGGATGCAGTCTGCAGCCGGGATGTTGGGGAGTGCTGGGAGGGACATACCACACCAATAGACACCGCACCCCTGTGCCCAGCAACCCAGAGGTGAAAGCAGGGCATGTCTGGAGGGGCAGGAGCTTGTGGGAGTTTAAAGCAGCCATCAGCCCACAGTGGAAGGCAGGGAATGTGGATGCAGTGAGGGCAGAGGAGAAGAACGCATGGGTCAGTACCAGCCTGTGCCAAATATGCATGGCTGCCAGCAGTACTGCAGTGCTCACGTTGCTGAGCACATTCATGATAAGCAACATCTTGTGAGGTTCTGTGAGTTTCTGCTCCATGAGGAGGAGAACAAAGCCCAAGCTATTACATAAATCTCTTCAGAATATATCAGGCACAGAGATTGTGAGCAATATGCACAATTTGACCTTGAAACTTCTATCACATCCTCTAACTAAAGCATACTCTTGGCAGGTAGCTGCAGTGGGACCTGAAGTTAGATGAAGTGGGATCAATGTCTTAAGGATGATGCAGATGCTCACACAACACATTGACAAAGGTGCATCTCATTATCATTGAAGTGCCAACAGTAAATGCCTATATTCCTGGTGCTAAAAGGATGCTCTCCTGAATTTCTTATTGCTTATTTGAATCACTGTAGTTATACTCTAAGATGCCAGCCCAGTGTCAGGTTGTAAAAAGTCAGCTGCCTTTGGAATAAAAGGAGAGTGCCAGTTTGCATTACTGTCATTATTAAAGCAGGGACACAAGCAGAATGGCAGACTGGAAGGGTAGTTAAGGCTTCTCCTACTGCAGTAGTAAATGGCTTTGGAGACAGATAAAAAAACACTTTAAAAGAAGTCCCTGGGAGACTGTACTTGTACACAAGAGAAGAGGAAAACTGCACAGATCCAGCCTCATGATGTAAGACCACAACCTTGCCATGAAAGAGTCATCTCAAAATCTCCAGTTCAGTTCATGCAAAGCTGTGTGTGAAAAGCTCTATAATGCAAACCATTACTGTGTTTTGTGAGATCTTCCCTTTCCAGCCAGGGAAGTCAAAGCTGAATGAATCATGAACAAAACTTGGAAATTCCCCAAACATATGCATCATCACCAGGCCCAGTCATAAACCATCTGGATACTGTTGATGATTAACCCTCTCTGGTCAGGAAGCACTGTCCTTGAGTCAGCTGCTGGTGTACCTTTGGTAAGACTTTACGGATCTGAATCTTAGGAAAGATGGATCCAAAATATCATTTGCAGCCTCTATCTCAGAGAAAAGCAATGATATTCGTCCTGCAGGTATGAAGAGGAATGGAAGGACTTGGCCACTTTAGCAAAGTGCAGGAGAAGAGCTTGATTGCTGTAGAAAAAGGAAAAGGGAAACAGTGGTTTAAGCTGAAGAGCAGTGCTGGGATGAGGACAAATAGATACCTGTGATCCATAGCTGTGCCTAGACCAGGAACTGGAAGATACCCAACTTTCTTCGCTCTCTGCTGCAGGTTACTGGGAAGATATAACCTGATACTCTGGGAAGGGCATTACAGGGTTTTTTGCCCATAACTGCAAGGGACTACTCTGCTCTTTGCTGTTGATCCTATCTGGTGTGTCAAAATACTACAGCACCTACTTTTGAAAAAGCTGGTGATTGAAAAAATGATGCAGACTTCTGAGTTCCTACAAGAAACCTGGGACTTTCTGGGGTATGCCTGGGTCTTGTAACACAGAGAAGCAAGCTGGTGAGCAAAGGAGAGAAGTGCTAGTTTGAAGCACTGCCCTGCATGTATTTGACTTATGAAACCATTCTTGTTTTGACCATGTGCTGTTGAGGCCTTACCTTACCTTAGTGCCAGGACAGGAGCAAAATTATTATCTGCTCTGCCTGGGAATCTACACTTAGAGGAACAGGATAGTGATTAAAGAAAGTGAAATAACAGCAATGACAGCCCTAAAGTATGGTCAGCATATTGGTTTGCATAACCTCACAGGATACTTGGACAAATGTCTCTGTCTGGCTGCAGTTGCTGGGTCTTCCTCCAATGTGTGTTTTGAGCAAGGACAAGCAGTAGCTCAAAATCTCACTTTGACAGGTGAAGGACAGCCCATGAATTTAAGCCTGGGAAATGTGAATGAAATTGCTTCTGGTCTGCAACTTTGACTGAAAAAGAAATGTTGTTTCTTGGTTGAAAGTGTCTGCAGTCTGTGGGGTATTCCTGGGTTATAACGAGGCTACAAAAACACCCTGGTGAAAACCCCTGTCCATTTTAGAGTGAAGTGTTTTAATGAGACAGGTCTGAACAATTTTCTTCAGGGAACGCTTGCTGACTGGCCAGCAGAAATCATGCAACTATAGGCATGGGCATCATGAGCACAACCTTCCCCCCCACTGCTGAAACACAGAGCTATAAATGTCACCCCTGTGCAGTTGTCCTTACCAGCCTGTGTGAGAAACGGGTCCCTAAGGAGCAGCATTGCTGTTCACCTATGCAAATCCTCACAGGCAGAAAGCGAGGGAGGCTGGCTGTGTGACATTGCACCATAGTCACTGGCAGGCTCAGAAGGCTTTGGAAGCACTGTGTTTTCACAGGAAACTCTATTTTGCTTTCCACAGTCTGTTTGAACAAAAATAGACTCAACTTATGGCCTCCATTTTTTTTCCCACAGCCAGGAAAAGCAGCGGCGGGCTTCCTAGAGGAACATGTGCAGCCTGCAAATGTCACAACTCCTAGCATGAAACAGGGATGTTGCTTTCCTTTCTTCCCATGTGTCTTTATTAATGCAAAGAGGAGATGCCTTCAGCAAGTTAGCCTGGAAAAGAGGAGTCACTATCCCTGACTACAGTAATGTGTGGGGTTGCTTTTTAAAAGCCTATGCAGGCATAGAGTTTGATTCAAAGAGCACTGCCGACTTTGAAGATCATTGAACAGGGACAATAAAGGTAGAATTATACAAGTTCTTCAAACAAAAATATTCAGTTGTCCTCTTTGAGTATTGGATGGCATCTAAGTGTTTTTCCTCCCTTTTATCTCCTCAGTCATTTTAATGAATCTGCCAAAACCAGGTTTGTGCCTTGGTGTGCGAAAGGCAAAACCAACTTCCTGGTAAAACCAACTTCCTGGTAACATAAATCCAAAGCCAAATGGGTGACAAAATTGTGGCTGTAAAATTGAACAGAGTAAATAAAATCGCCATAACAGGAAGGCATAATTTCTGCTCGCAGTCTTTCATTGGGGAAGCCAAGCTGGATGCAGGTGTTGGATTGTGAGTTGCCTTCAGGCCTTGCTGAGAGCAGCACTGGCTGAAGGGGAAGATGTGAGTGTCCAGGCCAAGGTGGGCAAAGCATGCAGCTGCAGAAACACCTCCGGTAAGCTGCAGCAGAAAATGCAGAGCTCCCACGTTCCTCTGCAGTGGGACTCCACACAAGTTACACCACCAGCAGCTGTGAGCTTGCAGCATTAATGGCATGGAAAGCAAACTCCTTTAAAGAGCATGTGGTCCGTATGTGACTGCTCCCACAGTAAAAGCAAAGATAGGCTTATAGATTCCCTGAGTGGGGACAATGTGCCTGTGAGTTCCAAAAACTGTCCTGTTTTACAAGTTAATCTTACAGAGCATATTACCCCTAACTACCAAACCTGCCTTTTTTGTATTCTTTTATCACTGCTAACACAACAAGCCTACCAGCAATAGCTGGTTACCTTTAAGCAATATAGTCAAATAATGGTTCAAGGCCTTCCTGAGAAGTTGGTTCTTTTTCTGTGTTACCAGTAACACAGGCCATTCACCACGGCTGAATTTCCTTTTTCAGTTACCCACTCAGGAAGTAAGTACAATAACAAGTGATATATATGATAATTTCTGTGTGCTTGAACTAAGCAACTTCTAAACATTTAATTAATGGGGAATTATTCTCTCTATCAATACTGAAGTCTGGAAAAGGCCAGGGTAGTGTCCTCCCTCTTTCTCTTATTTCCTTTTCATAAAATTCTCTGCATATGAATTTCCTAAAGGTAGATGCATGAGAAAATGGGACATGTTTGTGAAAATTTCAGTTTACAAAGCCCCAAAGAAGACCAAGATTCTGCATTGCCTCAGGCAAACCAAAATTTTTTGTCCTGTTTCCCTTCCCAGATTTCCTCCACTTAAGAGGTGTTTCAATGATAAAAAAAAAAAAAAAAAAAAAAAAAAAAAAAAAAAANAAAAAAAAAAAAAGAAAAGAAAAGAGAATTTGCTGCTGAAAAGTCTGGCTGGAAAAAGATGTGAGAGGCATTTCAAACTGAACCACAAAGAGATAGTTAGGAAAAAGCAAATTTACATAATGAGAATAAAAGTCTTACTAATAGAGAGACGGGCTATGCTCTTTTGGAAGGCATATTGCAGTAATTCAATCTGAAAATGTCCACCGTAATGAACACAGACTTATTAATGTGATCTCTACTGCCCAGCTGATTCTGCAAGCAAACAACCTGAGCATGGATACCTCAGTTAAGGGTTGATTTTTCTGCCTTCGGAAAGGGATGGGACTGTGAACAGTTTTAAAATTACGCAGGTGCAGAAGGGCTTTCCCACGAGCGGTGGAATTACAGACCCTTCCAACAGAGAGCCTTCCTTTGTCAGGTACAGCTCCAGAGAGCCTGAATGGCAGCAGAGTGACAGGGAGAGCCAGGAGGCGGAGAAAGGCCGAGAAGTAGGTACAGATTAAGGGGGGGACACCCGCATCCTCCCGGCCGCTGTCCCACCAGCCCTCCGGCCCTGCCGTCCCCGCCAGGCTCGGGCTCGGGGAGCCTCGCTCGGGGCTCGGGGCTCGGCAGCGGCCGGGGAGGCTCCGCTGGCCCCCCGAGCCCTCCCCAGGCACCAGCAGCAGCCACAGAGCCGAGGCTGGGTGTCCCCAGCCCGGGCAGCCCAGCCCAAACCCCCGAGAATGGGAATAGCCGACAGCGAGCGCAGCAAAAATGGGTACCGGGAGCTGCTTCCCTCTAGGGGTGGTGCGTCCCGCCCGCTACAAAGCATAACGTGATGTCCTTAGCCAGCTGATGTTTCCGTAGCAGAAATCTACCACATTTAGAAGAGAAGAGAACTTTTCCAGATTTAATGGCTTGTTAGGAACGAGTGGCATGGGTATTATGGTTACTATTAGGAGGATGTTGTGTAGCTTTGCAAATACCTTGTAAAGGGGACAGTTATGCTCCTCTCATGTGTCAAAAAAAAAAAAAAAAAAAGAAGGCAGAGTCAGGAAAATAAACTAAAAGTCTGCTGATATCTTCATTTCACTCTTATTATACACGGAAACATATTTGTACATTGGATAGCAGATGTTCAGAACTTAATTCACTGCTTCATTCACCTTTGCCTTTGCTAATACAACTGGCTTTGGCTGTTTGCTCAAGTTCTGCCTGCCCCCTCAGGTAGCACAGCAAGCTCACACTGGGACCAGCACTGTTGCTGTTGCAAGACATTTTTTTTTTAAAGTGACGTTCCTGGCTGACATGTTTTTCCTTATGAAGTTCTCCAGAAGCAAATCTTTAGTTTCTCCAGATTGCTCACCAGATTGCTCACCACTCTTTCAAGCCTTGTATTTCTGCATGACCTTGACAGGGAAATTTTGCACCACACTTCTAGAAAAAAATCATTTGATCTTTAAGAGATTGAAGCTCCCTGTCTCTTTTCTGCTCATCTTTCCAGCCATCATCAAGTTGTTAACTAATTACTCACCCTGAACTTAAAAGGTGTTTCATCCTACTTCTCAGATGGTTTGGACTGCCCTATTAAATCAGCTCGTCCTTGCAGACTTTGCCTCTGTTGCATAAAACCTCAGTGCTTTGTACAGCCTTGCCTTGCTAAAGGGGCATCCCTCGGTTTGTGTTTGCCTCCTTGCTCCAAACATCCCCTCAGGGGCCTGGGCACAGACATGTGCCATTGATTCACAGGGAATTCGTCACTTCCCTCCCAAAGCAAAACAGAATTTACTCACTACTCACCTGACACCAAACCAGCTCTTTCCAGCCAAGGGGCTTCCTGAGAGCCCCTGGGATTGAGGAGGAGGAATGGCCATGGGGTGCAGCATTCCAGGCCAGAGGCTGAACCTGCCACCCCTCCTGCCTTCTGGGGGGCCCTGACCCAAAATGGACTAAACCCAAAATTCCCCCCAACCAGAAAGAGGTTTTGCTGTTCAGGGTCACAGTGGATGCCTGGAACGATTTTTGGGGGGGTGGGGGGGAGGAGCTGAAGCTGCAGAAAAATAAACAAATGTCAAAGCCAGGAAGAATGGAGTGATCCAGAAAGGAAATGGGAAGCTGTTGCCTGATGGGATGAAAGTGTTGAACAGCAATGAGATGATTCATCCATAGTTGGGATGGTATGTGGGGTATGTGAGATGCTGGTGTGGCAGCAGTCCTGAGTTTGGGGTGACAGTGCTTTGCCAGCTAAACCACATGACTCTGTGCAGGTCATCTAATTAGCCTGTGTTAATTTTTCCCTGCCTATAAAATAAGGGTGATATTGTGTGGAATGACTACATTGAAAAAAATGAAAGAGGTGATATGCAGACATCTGTTGCCTGGAATAGAGCAAATGTGGGAGAAAATAACCTTAGAAAAATATGAGGCAGGGCGGCAGGGCTACCTGTCTCAGTGGGAGCTGAAAGGGGGAGAGCAGCAAAGCAGACAAATGCTCTCCCTGGTGTTCCTACATTTGCCATCTGATTTTGAAATATGTGGGTATTTTTAAAAGGACATGGGGAGGAGAGGAGAGGGGAAAGCTTTAGACTCCAGTGAAACACTGTTGGGAACTTTAGCTGTTTACAAAGAATGAATTCAGTGTAGAAACAAAATGAACATTTGTTGCTGTTGTTGACAGACTTTACTGCAGCTTTACTGTAAGGCTGAAGAAAAATTTTCCTGAAGTACTCTGGCTTTATGCTTATTTTATGTAACTGCAGATGTTTTACAGACTATTTGGCCATTTCACAACTGATCTGTATGGATAGATGAATGTGTTAAGCATTAAAAAGAGTTAGGAGTTCAAATCTGGTTTAGAGTCCATGGTCTGAGCTTAAGAGAATGAGTGTACAGGCATGATGAGGGTGAGAAAAAATTGTGCTGGATTAACTCTGAGCAAGCTGACTTTGTGTTCCCCTGAAGCTGAGACCCTAATGCTGGATGCATTGCATGCCATGTGGCCTGATACAGCATATCTCTCCTGGGATCCTCATGAACTATGGATAACTGTGTGTGTCTGATAGCTTTGACATGAGTGCAAAATGCACAAAGAAATTACTGCAGAGACAATCAAAGGAAGGAATGGACAAGTGTGTCCATGGTGCAGGGGAGCAGTTACCTACCTAGTGTGACTGGGTTCACAGGAAGATGCATGGGAGAACTGGAGAGCCATAAAATTAATATTTGAAAAAAATCCTATGAGGTTTTTACATGCACAAGGAAGGCAAATGGCAGCAACAGAAGTGCTGGTGTCAGGAAATTGAAAGATTTGTACAGTTCCACATCTGATAATGGTATCTTTTTATCAATATGATCCCCAAATAACAGTAAAGAGGTTATTCCACCGGAGAGTGCAATAAGATCAGAGGGACCCTATCAAAGGGGAGATCTAATGGGAAAAATGAGGCTCTAGCCATTGAACACACCATTAACTGTGGCAAACACTGAATGAAGAAAAGTCAAAAGGTAATATCTATCAAAAAAAAAGGAGGAAAAAATAAAAAGAATTCAGGCACAGAATATGCAGAAAGAAGAGACATTACCAAATCACCTGACAAGAAGCACTAACAATGAGACTAGTTTGCTCTGGAAACTAAGATAAATTGGAAACATGGACCCAAGAACCCAAATGATTCTGCAGCTGCCAAAGACGAATGGATGAGCAAAAGCTGCATCTCAGATGCATCAGATGCTTTCATCTCAGAAGCATGATCACCAAACCTGGGGAGAAAGGAGAGGGCAGGACACACCAGCTCAGCCTCCTCACAGGCTCAGCAGTCAGGTGCATTGGAAATCAGGGGTGTGGAGAGTAATTGCTGCATAGGACTAGGAACTAATGGCAGGGTTATAAAGTGAATTGCAAATCTCTCTTTGGTAATTGCAAGCATTGCTGAATAAATAAAAACTCTGCATGGAAAACAATGCTGTTGAGACATAGGTATTAGTTGTTGTTGATTTATTTTTCCTGCTTCATTGTAACAAGTGGTCTTTTGATTTAAATGACAATCATTTTCATCTTGCATCCTGTTTTTGATGGTGGTCAAAAGCTAAAAGTGAGAGTAAATCCTGAGAGTCAAATCCTCTTGTGGTGAGAAGATATGACCTCTTGTTCTGAGAAATGGGATATGACTTCTAGTTCTAAGATAGGGAACCTCTCTACAGAGTTTATAATCAGCCTGTTGCAAAAATGCACTGCAGCATCAGAAACTGACATCAGCAGGTAATGGCAGAATGTGTTCTGGATCTTCAGATGCGTGATGGAGACAGAGGGGTTCGTCTTCCTTCCCTCCTTTAAATTGCTTGTTTCTTCTGAGGAAGCTGAGTCAGCCTGTCCAGATATATGACAGAGACAGACTGATAACATCAAACCACTGCAAGCAAAGACAGACTGAAATAAGTGACAAGGAAAACCTCAGTCCAAAATCGAAAAGTTTTTTAGGAGATTGATGGGCTCTATGTAAAATCCATCATATGAAAAAACAGTTTATCTTCAACTTCCCTGTCCCCTAAACAGGGGATATTCTGCTCACTTCCTTCAGTAGCAGGGATAAATGATGGAAGGAACATGAAAACCCATGTACTCAATAAATGCCTTAAGGATTGGTGCCATCAGCAAAATTTTGGGTTTTTTTGAACATGGGGCAATTTTTATGACCTGCTTGAGTCTGATGGCCTTCATCTCTCTAGCAAAGGCAAAAGACTCTCACCCCTGAGTTGGCAGGGCTGGTTGAGAGGGCTTCAGACTAGGTTTGAAGGGGGAAAGGGATGAGACCAGACCCTCCAGAGATGAGGCCAAGGGTGGTAAGTCAGGGGTGCAATCAGCAGCCCGGCTGAAGGGCACTGATGCACACAGCACGGGTAACAAACAAGAGGAGCTGGAAGCCCTGGTACAGCAAGAAAGCTGTGACATTGTCACCATCATGGAAACGTGGTGGGATGACTCACATCCATGCACTGGATGGCTACAAGCTCTTCACATACACAGGCGAGGGAGAAGAGGTATAGAGGTGGCTCTTTGTTTTAGGGAGGCTCTCAACACCATGGAAATTGAGATTAATAGTGATAAAGTTGAGTGCCTATGGGTAAAAATCAGGGGGAATGCCAACGAGGCTGACATCCTGGTGGGAGTCTGTTATAGACCACCCAACCAGGATGAAGAGGTGGATGTATTATTCTTTAAGATGCTGGAGGATGTTTCAATATCACCAGCCCTTGTCCTTGTAAGTGACTTTAACCTGCCAGATATCTGCTGGGAACTCAACACAGCAGAGAAGAGGCAGTCTAGAAGGTTCTTAGAGTGTGTGGAGGACAACTTTTTGTCACAGAGTGAGCCCACCAGGGGATGGACTACACTAGACCTGCTGTTTGCAAACAGAGATGGGCTGGTGGCAGATGTGGTGGTTAGAGGCTGTCTGGGGCACAGTCATCATGAAATTATGGAGTTTTCAATATTCAATTAAACCAGGAGGGGCATCAATAAAACTTCCACATTGGACTTCTGGAGGGCAGACTTTGGCCTATTCAAGAGAATTATTCAGAGAGTACATTTGGAAGCAGCCCTTAAACACAAAGGAGTCCAGGAAGAATGGACGTGCTTCAAAACAGAAATCTTGAAGATGCAGGAACAGACTGTCCCTATGTGCCAAAAGATGAGCTGGTGGAGAAGATGGCCAGGCTGGCTGGGCAGGGATCTTTTGTAGGAGCTCAGGGTAAAAAAGAGAGTGTATAATCTTTGGAAAATGGGGCAGGCAATTTAGGAAGTGTTTAAAGATGTCATCAGATCATGCAGAAAGAAACTTAGAAAGGTGAAAGCTTAATTAGAACTTAACCTGGTAAGGCCTGTACAAGAGAATAAAAAATGTTTTTACAAATCAATTAAGGGCAAAAGAAGGGGCAAATAAAACCTCCATTCTTTATTGGACGTGGGGGGAAATATAATTACTAGAGATGAGGAAAAGGCAGAGGTACTTAATACCTTCTTTCCCTCAGTTTTCAAGAAAAAGATAGATTATCCTCAGGACAACTGTCCTCCTGGGCTGGTAGATGATGTCAGGGAGCAGAATAGCCCCCTGTTATCCAGGAGGGGGAAGTCAGGGAACTGCTGAGCCACTTAGGTGCTCACAAGTCTATGGGACCAGATGGGATCCCTCCTAAGGTGATGAGGGAGCTGGCAGATGAGCTTGGGGAGCTGCTCTCCATCATCTACCATCATGCCTGGCTCACTGGGCAGGTCCCAGATGACTGGAGGCTGGACAATGTGACACCCATTCACAAGCAGGGCTGGAAGGAGGACCCAGGAAAGCACAGTCCTGTCAGCCTGACCTCAGTGCCTGGCAAGCTTATGGGACAGGTCATCTTTAGTAGGATCACAGGGCACCTACAGGGCTCAGACCTGCCAGCAGGGATTTAGGGGCAGGTCCTGTGGTACAGTTAAATAGCTATGACCTGTGCTGTCCCTGTGGTTTGACAGTGGGACTGCAAATTCTGCAACATACTTCATTTGTATGGTTCCTACAAGGTACCTTCTAGTCTTCCTTGCTTTTTAATAGGAAACCTTTTACTGTTTTATAGCTGGGCACAAAATCTCTTCGACTTTTCATCTGAAAAATGGGCAAAATTCTCCAAAGCAAGAAGACTCCCTTTCATAAGCCTTATGACTGAAGAAACAAACTCCAGCCTCAGCTTTACAATGTCTTGTCTCTTCACTCAGAACAGATTCTAGATCTGTTTCTAGGTTGCAAATTGCCCCTTCTAAAATATACAATAGACAGGAGGGAAAGAGTCTGCAGCCATGGCCTCTCCAGGGCAGGGAACTATAAGTGAGCAGTGGTTTATTCTTTTATGTTATCTTTTATGCTTGTTTTTCATTAAGCTGAACAACACTTTTCCTTTATTGGGATAGCTCATATGACACATCTACTTTCATGCAAATACTTACATTTCTAGGTGTAAAATGTCATGTGTAGAAACTTGTGTGCTCTCATAACTTCTGGAAGAAATCCTTTACTGAGTATTTTTGATAATGAACATATTTCTCTCACTGGAGATAGGACCAGTAAAGAGCAACCCCCTTTACTTTCCTCCTCTTCAATGCCTTCAAAGTCCTTTCCCCCCCTACCTTTGTTAGCTAAAAGCCTCCTTTTCTGAGGGATCATTAAACCAGCTGAAGCCATTAAGTCAGTTCTGCACACACATGAGACTTCTGTGATGGCATCAAGGTTTGCAGAGGCCCAGTGGGTTATCTTGATACAGCAAAAGCCATTGGTATAGCCAAGCAATTTTCTTTATATCCTGCAACAGCTTTTCTGTAGTAGTGTGAGAAGTCAGTGTCGGGTGGCTGGTATAATCACTGAAGGTTACTGTGGGCTGCTGGGGTAATGTTTTCTTCCCATGTTGTTAAATGACAGTTCCCCCCTCCTTCCCTGCAAAAGGGGGAGCTCTCCTTCAGTAAGTGGGAGGCTGGATGTCTTGAGGGGAGATACATCTCCCATCTCTCGTGTAGCATTAGGCCTGGCAAGCAGATCTGGGTGCTGAAATCAGGGAAGCACATGCTGGATTGGAAGAGGAACATGCAGGAATTTAGAAGATAAACCTCTAAACAGCACTTGGCACCACAAGGGGAAAAAATAATCAAGATCTTTCATTCTTCTTTAAGATGCCACTGTGTGCATTCAGAAGGGACCTAACATGTATTTTTAATGACGTAGAAGATCACCAGGGATTACATTATTTTAGAATTAGGCTAGCTCAGTAGTTAGCAATAAATAAGATGAAAAAAGAGAGTCTTAATTGCTTTTCAAGTGACAATCACCATCTGTAAGCAGTTTTAAGTTTCACAGAAAGAAGATGGTGGCAGTGTGCAGTGAGCTGTATGAGTTGGAGATTTCAGTTTGACAGGTAGAGAGGCTACTCAAATTAAAGGAAGACAGAAATTCTCTAGACTTGGGAACCTAGTGGTAGTGCTCCTGTGTAGGCCATTTCTGAAGCAACAGATTTGACCTCAAGTGCAGAATAGTGACTGCAGTCAGATAGCTCCTTCCCACCCCCAGCTAGTCCTGTGTGTCACTGTGCTGTTTGCTAATAACCTCAAACCTCTCTTCTGTGTGAGGATCCCTTCTCCCACTTCATTACTTCTGTTCTCAAGTTATATTCCCTAAACACTAACCTATTACACAATCTCTAGCTCCCTCAAACACATTACTTTAACTACCTGAAAACATTCAAGGGGAAGAGAAAGGAGAAACCTTTCTCCTTGAAATTCTTTTTGGCTATATTTTAACATATCCTTAAGTAGAGTTTACCCCATCCTAGGTAGCACTCCTGACCATCATCACTACTTTTAAATTCCCTTTTATCACTGTTGCCTGGGGTAACCAACCCAGCTTGGTTTCTGCCTTGATTGGGTGGTGTGACTGCGGGGTCAACCAAGCTTGGTGGACCAGATCCTCCCTTGAACCTCTTCCTTGAAAGATCAGACAGGTAAAGTAAAATAAAAGATTGGTATGTGAGTTTGGTGACGTCAAGTCAAAGGCAGCTGGGATGACATGGGATTTACTAACTCCCTTTCAAGTGGTGTTGTGAAGACAGTGGTGGAAGGACATTTGTGGGTCCAACCCTCTTGACAAATCGTGTGATCCAGGCTCCAGAAGCAGATTTTTCATTTACTCAATACTTGTGTAAAGTACAGACATGGTGTAGGGAGCAAAACCAAGAAGACTGTCCTCTCCCTTCTCATCTGAATATCCTAACTGCTAGGTTGGAAAGTCACATTTCCCTTTGTGCTGCTTTTTTTCTGTCTCCACTCAGGATTCTCTGGGGTACAGACAGGATCCTATTTAACATTGCTGTGAAACAACAGCCTATTTCACATCATTTTTGCATCAGCATAATAACCAGAAAAAGACTCCTGTGAGCTCTAAAGAACCTTAAAAGCACAATTTTTAAAAAAAATTGTATCTCAGCATCTGATGATGGATATCATCAGTTCTGCACTCCACTTAGCTACATTTTCATACCTTGATTGCTCCTCCTGCAGTATGTACCACGCAATATGGGAAAAAATGCTGCAGTGGGAAAGCTGAGGGCTAGGTTCAGGCTATAGTTGAGAGGCCTTACAACTTTCTGCCCCAGAATCATACTGAATGTATGTTCACAGTGGTGCCTTGCTCATAGGAACCAGTGACATGGCTGTGTTTGTGGCTGTACTTGCAGGTAATGGGTCTGGCCTTGAACACACATCCTTCAAGGTTCCATCGAGCTGTTGCACAGCTGGGTTGGATTTTCATCCACCTGGGTTGGATAATGGGCCAGGTGCACAGCTCCTGCTGACCTCCTTGGATGCATGTACGTGAATGGCTTTGAGTGCATGCAGCAGCGAGGGTGCACAGCTAGATAGGAGGTAAAATAGGAGAAAAGGACACAGGGGATGTCTGAGGTGATGTCATGGCATTCATTAAAGCAGAGTAGCTCAAAGGCAAAAATGTCCCCAAAAACCTAATACTTGATGAGTTGGCCCCACTAATGAGCCTAACTAGTGTGCTGTTTTCCTCCATAGAGATTTGCTGTCATCTATACCAATAGGAAGAAGCTGATTTCATAAATTTCTCATCCTCAAACTCTGCCAAGTACATTGAAAAAAATGGTCCTGGCAGCTGGAGAAGGGTTTCCAAAAAGAAACAGAATGTTTTCTTCTAAATATCCTCATTTTAAAGAAGTCTGTCACAGAGGCCAACTTCTATTACCCTCCAGTACTATTTTGTTGCTGCTCAGTGCCACCAAGGTCACCAAGGCGTGGGCCAGGAGGGGAGAGAGAAGAAGGTGGGGGCCGAAGGCAAGGGCAGCCATGTGTCCCCAAGGTCCCTCAGAACACAGGGACAATTGCAGCTGCCTCCCCACAGACACTGCTGAAACTGCTCTGTGGTCTTTGCATCCTGCCTCAGGCTGCTGTGTGGTAGAATGGTAGCAATGAGTCTCAGATGGGTTTGCACTGTGATGGTAGAATTGGGGAGAGGGGAAGAATTCCTCTCCACATACAGGGAATTTGTTTTATTTTTTCCATTGTGCATCCCAGTTTTCTCTTTCTCACCCAGTCCTGCCACAAGCCTGCAGTACTGAACTGGCAACATCTCCTGCCTTCTTCCTGCAGTGAATCACCATCTCTGAAACACAACAACGGATGCTGACTCCTCTGCCTGATTGTTTAGTGAAGATGCTGTACTTGGAGACAGAAAGCTCATCTCCACCTGGAGAGGTGCAAAAACCCTTCTGAAGGGATGATGAACAGCAGTGCCTGGGATCTATGGCTCAGTGCCATAGGGCTCTGTCTCAAACAAGTCAGTTACCTTCAAGAGCATGCTGTAAAAAATAACCCCAAATTGAGCATCTGTTTGAGCTGATGAATCAGCTTGGCCACTTGGATCACAGATGTGGTTATTGCCATGGGGCTCTGGTCCTCTGTTCTTTCTGTCCTGAATTTGCAACCAATCCCACTGATGTGGTAGAGTGGTGACTGATAGAAATAAAACTGCTCCTTCAAGTGTCTTGTGCCAGCTTGAGATGGGGCTTTGGGGCTGTGCTGGTTACAGGGAGTCAGAGCCTCACAATTTTAACATCCTTTGCAGATGCCTGTATTTGCATCTGATGCAGCACATCAGAAGCTTAGCCAGAAAGCTGAACAGTGTGGCCATGACTCACACCTGAGGTAAAAACAGGATAGGCATGTAAAATATCTGCATAAATTTACCTTTGAAAATTCATGCAACTGTCTTTTGAAGCATTTACAGGAACTGACTCTCTCAAAGTGTGTTTGTAATTGTTTTTTTTTTCAGGACACAGATACTTCTTAACCTCAGTGCTCTCAAAACACAGCAGCACAAGTGATTTCTGGGGCTGTTGTTTTTCCTTGGTGGTCCCCAGGGTACATGAAAGAACCTGTGTGTTATTTTCCCCCAAGCTAGTGGCAGACATTAGAAAATTGAATTTAACATTCCAATATGCCAGGCATAAATATGCTTTGCATATCTCACACCAAACCTAAATGAAAGGAAGTTCTGAGAAGGCAGATAGCTATTTTTCAATTATATGGGACAAATGTGCCTTTCTGATAGCCTTGTCTGTAAAAAGCAAGAGCTGGAAATGCCAAGCTCTTTAGCAAAGCAGGATCAACATTCCTAATACTTCATGGGATCACTAATAGCTTTTGCATCTTTCAAGACAATCAGCCTTGATTGTTCCTCTGGATGCATTCCTCCAAAATTCATCCGACTAATTGCAGTATTTCAGAGCTGATATGTGTAAATAATAGCAAAGACTGTAAGCCTAGGGACTTTGAAAAGAATGTCCTGTTACCTTAGTGTTGTCAGATTTTTTTGTGGCAAAGCTGTTTACAAAATATACAAGCTACAAATCAAAGGAATGTGATGTACTCTTATTTTACTCAGGAAACGTAGCATGAAAAAGATGAAAATATGTTTGTGAAGTTTACTATCCAAGGTGATGAGTTAATGTGTAGTGATGGTGAATCCTCTAGAGACAATTTTTTTGCATCTGTGAAACACAGTTTTTCAGAGGCCCAAGAGTAATATTCCGTATTCAAAAACTTACAGGCAGATCAAAAAAAAAAAAAAAAAAAAAAAGCAGAGGTTGTCTGTTGCAGACATGCCTGTGTGCTGCACACACAGATTTTTCTTTCTGTATTTAACTTTCCCTTCGGTGATTTAACATTGCAAATAAAACCAGTTAAAGATCTTCTGCAAGCACAGTCAGTGTTCTCATAGAAAAGGACCAGCTCTATAATGAAGTGATCTCTCCAAGGAGTTAAACATTAATAATACTAAGTTAAATTTTCAAGAAATTCTCCTGTTTGCATGGGCTTCATTTAAGACAGCTGGAAAGTGTGCCAAACTCAGTACCTGGGACTTGGGACATAAAAAGACATTGGCACATTTCAAACTTGTTTTCAAATTATGCTAGATAACTTTTGGTTTATTCTTATTGGGAAGGGATGGAGTTTTTTTAAATCTGAGTTGTTCTTTATTTAGCACCACAATTAATAAAATATAGAAATGATAAGAACAATAAAGCACAAAGTTGTATTTCTGCCTCAGTTTCCCCAGCACCTTGAAGCAATCTTTGTGCTGAAGCTTAGTTATTTTGGGAGAGTCCATAATCCTTCTGGGAGATCCAGGGTCTGTTCCTGAACTCTGGAGGCCTTCCAGCCCAGCCATGGCTTGGGTTGTGGTTGAGGTTGGCCAGTAGCATCTCTGCTGCCCCAGCATGGAAAAGTCTGAGAGTATCCTTGATGATGCCTTCTTCCTCTCTCCTGACATGTTTCCTAGTTCTTTGTGTGAAGCTACACATCACCACCTCAATGCCTTTGTTTGTTGCCAGCTCTCTAATCCATAGAGAGAAAAGAAAGAAAAAGATTTGTGACACAATTCTGGAATACAGTTGCAAAGACAAATGTTATTGCATCTGGAACAGACAAGACATACCTTTGTTAGCAACTGCATGAAGAAAATATAGCTACTTCCTAATTTACCAGCCTAATTTACCAGCCACTGTCTGTGCACTGTGCTTGCACGGATTTGCAAAGGCTTGCAGCACATTCCTTCTGCTGAGAGGTCCTACTCCAAACAAGCTAAACATGGACCCAGTTTAACACTGACTAAGGTATCACAAGGAATAGTGTAGTGTTTACAGGGTGTGTTTTGATGGCTTCACACAAAAAAAAGCACCCTGCACAGTATCTTTTGGGCTTTGAACAACAAAACCCTTGCTCCTGGGAAGGGTCTTTGCATATATATCTCAAGTATCTCACAAATATCAAGTTTCACGACTTTTTGCAGAACTTTTCCTTGTAGAAAGAAAGCAGAGAGGTGAGAAGGTTGTGTGCCAAGCTAGTGAGTGAAGGACAAGCCTGGGGGCCTGGAGTCCTGGCAATCAGTTATATGCAGCAACCACCAGACAATATCCTGATCATGTAGAAAACTAATACTGTGAGAGTGATTGTCCCAGTGTCATTCTGTCCCTGGAGAGACATCACTGTGGGCTGCACTGTCTGAAAGCTGCAGCAATGCTCCTGTTGCAGACAGCTCTTTGCGAAGTTTGCAGGAGAAATCTCATGAAGACATGGCCCCCTGGCCAATGTACCCAGCACTACCCAGCACTCTTCCAGCCTCACTAACCTGCCACTCAAAACCACTCCATTGGCCCACCAGAGCTCCCCATTCCCCTCTGGCTTACCGAAATTTTTTAGGACCTGGTCTTGTACCATGTAGCTTGCTCAGCTACTGCAACAGCATGGGCTCCCAAAAGCCATTAGGTTAACCTAAAAAAGAGTGATTTTTTTCCCAGTTATAAAGTTCATCTTCCCAGTCTTTTGAAAAATAAAGTCATGACTGAAATAGGCATTGCTCCATGCCAGCTTTCCTTATGGCAAGCTGCAATTACCTCATATTCCTCCTTGGTATCTGAACAGCAGCTAGAATCACTGGCTCTCCTCAACCTACTCCCACAGAAAATGTCAGCAGGATCTAATTATCAGAATGAAATGGATTTTCACTGATGCCTGCTTTCTTATCTGCATAATAGTTGAGCTAGGCATTCTTATTATCTCAGTTATGAGTTTGCACATTTTGTTATCTTCCTGGAAAAGGTGTTCAGATGTATGTACCCCATGTTTGACTAAGCTGAAAGAAATCAAGCCTCAGGTGAAATTGCTGAGAAACATGGTGGTACTGAGTGAAGGATTTCTTGGTATTCCTCAAATTGTTTTAAGGGTTTTTCCTTCATCTGAAACTCAGTGGGTTCAGTACTGAGTGAAGGATTTCTTGGTATTCCTCAAATTGTTTTAAGGGTTTTTCCTTCATCTGAAACTCAGTGGGTTCTGGTTCTGCAATTCTCTGAGCAGGCACCCAGCATTCCTATGAACTGCAGCTTTGTCCTACATGTTCCTGTGGGAATGGCCTGATGTTCTCCATCTGAAAGAAATGTGGTTGTCTGACTGTGCTGCAAAGGCATGTGGGACACAGAGTAACACCAACCCAAGGTGCACACAGTTCAGTTTCCTACCTTGGGCAGGGTCAGCTCTCTACTGGGAAGGTCCAGAAGATATGCAGTAACTTTTATATGTCCTCTGTTAATGCCACTGCTCAGCAAGGAGTCTGAACCAGTGACTGTGGCAAAGACATCTACCAAGAGCTTAAAGCAGCTGCTGAGTCAAAGACCCCCAGAGAACTAAAAAAATGTGCAGGAAAGAAAGTGTTAAGGATAGTGTTAAGGGGATGGTGTTAATGTTTTCATGCCTAAAACAATTGCAACAGGATTGATCAGGCACTTATTTCAAGGTAGCAGGATGGCCTGAGCTCTGCTTGTTCTGTCTGTCTTACTCATACTGATGGCATTTTTAGCCCTCTGGCCTGCACCCTTTTCAGAGATTTTAAACTGGGGATAGATTCATACTGTGACCATTTGTTCTTTACAACTCCAATCAGAAAGCCTCTCCCCTCCCAACCCACTGCTGCCAGCCCCCTGGAGCAGCAATACGAATGAACTTGGACAGAAATCTGTTGATCCAGACTAAGAATTGGGATGTGAAAGACTCCTTCCCACAATTTCTCTGATCCTCTTAGGCTTCAGGTTGAATAAGAAGTAGCTCTCCTTTTCCAGTGCTGAGGTTAGAGAGTATCTATAACCTCCTCCATGTCAGGGGCAGACAGCTCCCTGTCTCAGGACAGGGGAATAACAGCCTCACTCTCCTGGCATCAACAACTGGGTTCTATTGCAGAATGAGAACCAGGGTCATCTCACCTACCCCAGATTTGCACCAGTGCCATGCATTTCTCTCTCTATCTATGTCCTGGCACAGCCTGGAGAACAAGAGTTGAGTCTCCCAAATTCCCACATAAGTTTTCAACTCCCTTTGGTTCACAGATGTGTGTAACTGCTGAGGGTGAGGGTTTGTGATGTATCTCAGACCTAGGCAGAAGTGAGGAACAAAAAAAGGCGTGTTTAGTGCAAGAAATGCTCTGGGAAAAAAATGCCGGCTCAGTACCACTTGGAAAACTGCAAAGTATATAAATAACTTGACAATTCAGGTGTCTGTTTCCTCTAAATAAATTTGAATCTGCCATGAAAACACCTCATGCTAAGCCAACAATCTGATGAAAACAAAAATCTTGCAGGGCTTAAGTTAACAGCACTGAAGATCACTATCAATTTTAGCATTCATAGCAAATGCACAGAAGAGGCTGATTTTGAATATTTTGGCTTCATTCTGCAGATTCACTTTGAATGGATTATCAGTAGTTGTATAAGCACATGTAAGTTCCTGGAGTTCAAATGTTAGACAATAGGTGTATTGTGTAGTATAGTTACATTATTTTATTGGAGTCGTCCTCTAGCATTTCATTTAGCCAGAGAATTACTGACTGATCCTTTCTACCAAACATTCCTTTGGATGTAAAAGGATGCTTCAGAAAATCTGACAATTTTTGTGGTACTCCAAATATCAAAGATCAAGAACTTATGTATTATATCAAGTGATTAAATACTGGAGATGAGAAAGTTAAATGTTAAATTCTCCCCCACTCGATTGTCCATGACTTACCTCAGCTGGTATAACTCTTCAAATAAGCTGCATTTTTTTTTCCCCAGCACCAGCGCCACTGTTTTATACCCAATATTGAACTACTTAACATAATATGCAGTCCTTGAGCTTTGATACTTGTTCTGAGAAGCACCAGTAGAAGCGCTAGCGACTTCGGTGAGGTGAGACGTGTTGCAGTCAGTTCCTAAGAAGCATTGTTTGTCAAAGCAATTTTGGTGTGTGTGTGTGGGGTGGGGCTGGGGTATAAGGCAGACAACCGAAGTGTAACAGCTTGCCCTGCACAGTGCTCTACCTATCAACTTAAAGTACACTTTTAATTTTCTTTCCAGCAGTAAAAATGTTGCGCAGCGTGGTATTACTTTCCCTCCTCCAAGAATTTGGATAGATTACAAAGTTGTTATTTGTTCCAGCTGGCAATTACTCTCTGCCACTGTTTAATTCCTAATGGAAACAGAAAATGTGTTAAATGTTTATCTCAATTTTTCCTAAGTGTAGAGGATCCCAAGCAAAACCCCAGCTCCTGCTGTGGACACCAGACATTTCAGGGATGGGCATAGCACTTTTGGGCACTCGGGGTGTGCATTGGAATTCTGCCTGGCTGGGGTGGGCGGGCTGTGGGCACTCACTGACCCCAGCTGTCCACGATCCTGGTGTACAGGTGGCTGCAGATGGAGCCAAGGGCTTAGGGATGGATAAGGAGGTGAACAGACTGGTTTTTCTGTTTGACTTTACTATTAAAGTGGCATCACAGCATTTCCTTTACACATAGAGAAAGAGTAGCTGGGCAGCCTTCTAGGACCTGAGTGGAGGTTACAAAGCAGCTGGAGAAGGGCATGCAGTGATAGAATGAGGAGTATGACTTCAAAAGGAAAGAGAGTAGGTTTAGCTTAGGTATCAGGAAGAAGTTCTTTACTGTGAGGGTGGTGAGGTGCTGGAAAATATGAATCAGAAAAGTTGTGGCTACGCCATCCTTGGAAGTGTTCCAGGCCAAGCTGGAGGGGACTATGAACAACCTGGTCTAGTGGCAGGTGTTCCTGCCCATGGCAGGGGGTTGGAACTAGATGATCTTTAATGTCTCTTTCAATCCAAAGCATCCTATGTTTCAACAGCGACATCCCACTGTGTCGGACGCGAGCTTAGCACCTTTCCCTCTCAGGAACGCCTCCAGAAGGCACTCCCTGCTTGGTCCCTGAGATGTGCGCTACCCTGCAGCCCTGCAGCAAACGCCTGCTGGCGTGCAGGGCCGGCTCTGAGCCCCAGCCCCGAGAGGGCGCCGGGCGCTGCTGCTGCGCTGGGCCCGTGTGCGGCTGCGGCGGGGCTGCGCTGCGATCCCGCCCGCGCCCGGCAGGTGGCAGGCCTGCTGGCGTGCAGGGCCGGCTCTGAGCCCCAGCCCCGAGAGGGCGCCGGGCGCTGCTGCTGCGCTGGGCCCGTGTGCGGCTGCGGCGGGGCTGCGCTGCGATCCCGCCCGCGCCCGGCAGGTGGCAGCGTCCGCCCGCGCACGGGCTGGGGC
>VZTR01022001.1:206666-251664 GCA_013400775.1 Chaetops frenatus | reverse complement strand
CGAGCCCGGCGGGGCCCGAGGCCGGCCCGCACCGGCTGCCGCCTGCGAGGGGCTGCTCTGCCTGAGCTCGGCAGCCGCCCAGCTGTTAGCCGCCCACGATACTGCTGGAGCTACCCACCAAAACACCTGGCACTATATCAGGATCGCCACCGTTTTAAGCCACGGGATTCCCGTTCCCCCCGAACAGCAAGCAGGGGAGGAGGCAGGACAGGAAAGGGGTTTGCGGGGAAGGGCTTCCTTAGTTCCTTTCCCCTTTACTCCCCTTCACGTTCTCTAAAATATTTCTGAAACTGCCTTCTCACCCCAAATATTTTTATGTATTCATTTATTCATTATCGTCTTTAAATTCCAGGGTATTTTGAAAGACTCAGAGTTTTCTGCTGAGAACTCGTCCTTAGTAAAACTGAATGACAGGGAGTCAGGAAAATCATTACAAAACAAGGAGGGAAGCCTGATGCTTTTCTTTTCCTTACCCGCTTCTGCTCTCCCTCATTTCATACTGTTAGGGCAGAGCTGAGAGAGCCCCTTGGGTAGAACATGCCAGCCTGCTAAGTGGGGAGCCCACAGCTGTGGGGAACAAATTTTACCTCAAAACTGTTTTCTAAATGAAGATTTGTAACAGCAAAGCAATGCTCAGACATTGAGCCTTTCATTTCAAAGAAAAATTCTGGGGCAAGTAAAAGGGCACCACAAAAGAGAGCGTGAACCAGCCAGCAAAGCAGCATTTGAGGCAGTGTAAGGCAAAGCATGAAAAAAGTGGCCATGTTATGGTGGAAAATCCAAGAACAGCCTGAGACAGCAGGAGGACTCTTAGGGCAGTGCAAGAGCTGGAGGCAAAGTGTTCCAGCAGACTCACAGGAGAGGGTTGAGGCTCATAGGATGACCACACGATGACTTTTGGGATGGCCAAAACATGAGAGGCCGCTTTAGGTGTGGCCCAGATTGACAAGAAGGCTCTTGAGTGCCTGCCTGGATTTGCCTGAAGCAGGTAACCATTGGGTATGTGACTTGAAAGCATTAGTAGCAGAACTGTAGCGTGTGTACGTGCTTTTCATATAAGGTTATTTACTAGGTATTGAACAGTGCCCCAGTCAAAGCTGTTTCCTGGGTAGAGAAAAACCTGTGACTGCCTCATACTCAAAAAATGGTACAAAGTGATCCACCATTTTAGTTCTGGTAGTGCATCCACTGTGAACCGAAGAGATAATTTTGGTTTAATTGCAATTTTGTGCCTAGAAGAAATGAATTAACAAGTCTGATTTTTTGTACTTGATACAATTTTAAACTATGCATGTTAATTCCCAGGATTTAATTCTATTAGTATAATGTAACCCTCTTTTTTTTTTAAAATTTTACTTTCCATAGCTTCTTATCTTTCAATGTAATTTACTTAATAAAGCTTATAAGTTCAGCAGTAATATCAACTTGGTATTCAGCTAAATAAGAAGGAATTCAGCAGAACTATGGTAAATTTGATAGGATTCATTTTTAGCCTGCTTTTGCTGTTTCTTTTTGTCTTTTGAAAATAGTGGCCCTGTAGTAGGGTAAATTTGATTTTTTTTCCCAACACTACGCATACTACAGCTTGCCCTGCAACCTTTAAGGGCTGGACAAGGCCTCTTTAACCTTTGAACAGAAATGGTTTTTAGCCCCTTGGGATTTCCTAGCCTTCCACGGACAGGTCTGCAGTTGGCTGTGGATGGTGTCTGGGTTCCTCAGGGTGCATTGGCTGAGGCTCCCACTGGGTACACTCTGCCAAGTCCACTGTTTTTTCTTAACTTTGCCACCCAGGAAAATTCAAAAAAAGGTGAAGTAAATACCACTGAATGCAACAGTACTGTACTCATATGTGGATAACAATAATTTAAAGCATATTCCAAGTGCTGGCAGGAAAGATGAAAGCAAACTTCATTTAGGTGTGTGAAAGAGCTGCAAGCGTTGATTGCTGGCACGAATAATGCAGTCCTATATAAACGTTTGATCCTGCAAGCTTTTATAATGCTGTGAACAAATCTTTCCTGATGAATGATGATTCAGAACAGAGCTTTTCACTTGGCATTTAATAATTCATTTCAATTGCAGCAGAAAATAATTGTTCTATTCAAGCATACCAGGATGTACTTACTCTGTCCCTAATGAGCACATTAGAGCAGGCAACCCATCCCTGTCTGATTTTAGCACAGGCCACAAACTTTATGACTGACTCATTACTCAGTCAACTCTTGGTCCTAAAGAATAAAACTCCAATGAATTGCAGTGGTCTTACAACTGTATTTCCCCTTTTCATAAGTCATTCAGATATTCACTGATTTTTTGGAAGGATCTGTGAATCTTTGGGAATACTATTGATGAAACCTCATGTACTCTCTATATTTTGCTAGAAAGGCTTAAAAATGGAGCAATGATTTTGATTATGGAACAGGCTGACTAAAGAAAAATAAATCAGTTTATATTTTATCTGCAGTCAGAATGTGTCTTAAATAAATAGTTCAAATGTAGGCAGAGTTTTCAGAAGAAAAAAAACCAAAAGTGGATAAGCCAAAAAAAACCCATGTCATACCAGCACTTGGCATGCTGGTATTGCCTATGAGACTGCAGGGACCATTTAGCATTGCTTTTAGGGAGGCCTGAGTCATCAACAATGTCAAAAGACATGTATCACTTGGGTAAGAAACTGCTCTGCTGCATTGGTGACCCTTATCTCACTCAGGGAGTGCAAGAGATGTTTGCTTTCCAGAGTATCCTTCTTGGGTTTGCTTCCACTAGGAAAGACAGGACTGGACCTTTGGGTTACCCAGGTTGTTGCTGGCAGGAAGGTGTAGTGAAGGAGTGGGTCAGCCCTTGCCAAAACTGTCAGGTTTCAGATTTTTTTTTTTTTTTATTTTTTTTTTTTTTTATTTTTTTTTTTTTTTATTTTTTTTTTTTTTTATTTTTTTTTTTTTTTATTTTTTTTTTTTTTTATTTTTTTTTTTTTTTATTTTTTTTTTTTTTTATTTTTTTTTTTTTTTATTTTTTTTTTTTTTTCAGAAAATGGTTTCTAAATCCTACAAAATAACAGTGGAAAAATTGGTAGGTGTATCATACAGTGTGAAAAATTTGTGTACTTAATTCTCACTGGGGCACTCTGGCTGTCTTCAGGGAAGGTGAATGAACGCACCAAAATGTCTCTATAGTAATGAAAGAAAACTCATTGTGCCACTGGAGATTGAAGCGGCATGGCCCCGTGGGTAATAAATTGCTACTATTCAGGCTCATGAGCGCATCAAGCTGATGCAGAGCACTCTAATGACCATTATAACTGACTGCAGTGAAAAAGACTGTTATTTAAGTACATTTCAGAATGTACTGTAAATTGGGCAAAGGTACAGCTGCACTTAAGCACTGAGACTGCCTCCGGTTTTATTCGGTCTGACAGACTGTGCTCTTTGAATTTAGGTTTCACCTGTGTGAGCTGAATGCTCTTAGTATTTATGGCCCCTGTTAGTAAGGGAAGCAGCAAAGCCAAGGAGAAGGGGTCCTGTTCACAGAGGCTCCAGATGCAGAATGCAGGTTTGGGTGAAGGCAGAGGAGGGTCCAGCCACTATTGACATCACATCCTACCCTTCCCTAAAATCACCTACTTGTACCTCACACCAAGAGTGACCCCTCTGAAGAGAGTGTTTCTGAGTGAACCTAAGCAGGATCTTTGAGACCAAGCCAGTGCTTCACAGACCTTTATACAGCTACAGGGAACCAGTTTCTTTGCTTTACATGACCTTCTGGACTGCACAGTCCAGACTCCCCTCCACACTGTGCCTGTGTATGGTTGGTTTGATTGGTGTCTACTTCTACCCCACTTCATAAGTTACCTGGTTTACAGAACTTGAAGTTACTTTGCTGTGCCACATAGTGAAATTTGTGGCATACTGTCAGTGAGTGTGATACAGCCTTTAATTGGGATTTCCAGCTTGAGATACATCAATATCTCTCATCTTACATTTTTTCTGGCTGGGTCCTTCATAGTCTACTTTTCCTTCTGTCTATTTGGCTCTTTCGGGCCTAGTTGGGTCTTTTTTTGGAGGGTAAAAGGTTTTGTGTATTGATTTTTTTTTTTTTTTTTAATCTGAAGGGATCTTATAGATAGTGTAGAGTCATGCAACAGGGCCATTTAAATCAGTTTATCACCTGGCAGGTACATTGTGATCAAGGAGGTGAGACAAGCAACTTGCAGTAAGTAAGCTGCCAGCAACATTAGGGCAGCCAACACTGCAAGAAATCATCTCTGTGAGCCTCATGTTCAGCACATGGGGTCAGACCTGCACTTCCCAGGAACCAACCAATCCCCAGTTTGTTTGAAGTGTAGTAAATAAAGGTGGACATCTTAGCTAATGAATTAGCCATGGAGAAAATAAAGCACACAAATTACAGTCAACGGCTTATAATTGTGACCTTCCTAGAGAATGACTGAGTCAGGATTAAAGAATGATTGCATGGGTGTTTGCTGACACAATTTGGTTGCTGAATAAATTTTCAGTAATTGGTGGCAATCACTCCAGTCTTTGTCAGGCAAAATGAAGACTTTTCTTTGAGTGAAGCCCATGAAAACCAGTGGAAAGATAAATGTCCAAAAGACAGAGCAGCTTTCAAAGGAGGGGCTCTATGTCTGCACGAAGCTTGAGGTGAAGACATCATTCACACCTTGAGCGTGTCCAAAGCATCACTAAGTAACTCTAAGGAGAAAGGAAAGGTTTTTCTCCCAATGCTTCTGAGTTTCCAAAGATTATTGAGAAGTTGCACAGAGACAGCTCATTAATTCTCAACCTCTTGTTTTTCTTTTTCATATCTGTGAATAACAAGATTATTTAAGTCACCAGTCAGATGATTAAAGTTCCTTGGCATTTATTAATAGGTCAATGTCTTTATTAATTTTGAAGCTGGTATAAACAATTCTAAGAAGGTTTTTTTTTTTTTTTCAAATGCTACAAATATTTCTTAGCTATTTACTTCTTTTGGTATAATCTCTACACCATTCCTGATTCTAGGAGAAATTCAAGGAAGCAGCTGACATTATGCTGGTCACGTAGTGTGAAAAAAAAAAAAAAGGACCTGACCAGGCATTTTTCTTCCTAAGCTAACATTCTGCTGTATTTCTTTGACTCTTTGTCTATTTTTGACCATTTTTGAAAGTACTCTGGAGCATGAGAGCTGAACGTCTTGAGCCAGCTGAGAGGATTTGTATTTATACACGAAGTTAAAGATCAGAAGTTTTGATGTGTAACAGCTGTAGAGGAAAGAGGTGCTAAACGCTGTCAGCCTGCCCAGATTAGGCTCCTTCAGGTAGACAGCTAGCTGGGGTAGTAGCACATCTGTATGAGACAGTTGTTCAGTGCTTGCACTGAACAAAAATTGTCTTTTGTCTTTACTAATTTCCAGCTTACAAAAGCAAAAAAGCCCCTCCCAAAATCCCACAAAAGCCAAAACATCAACAACAACAAAAACAGCAACAACAACAATAGAGGTGCATACATTAAAGTGTAAAAAAATCTCAGTCAGTTGAAGCCTTTTCCTTTATGTATTTGGAATGTTTGGTACACGTACTTCCCACCTTACCCAATGGTCACTGATTCTTCCTGAGACATTTTATTGGTCCATGGCCTCAATATGCCTAATGTTCCTATACCCTCCATTTTAGCTGGACTAAAATCAATTTGTACCATGCTTTGACACTTTTTTTGAACACCTGTCACCTAGTGACTATGCTAATGGGGTGGGAACATGATTAGGCAAAAAGAAATTCACAAGAGAAGGATTAAATATAGTTAAAGTTATTGTCAATATTCTGTGGCATTAAGGTTTCAGAGCTGTGAGGAGTCTATGTTGGTGGACTTTGTTTTATAAGTTGTGTTGTTTTAACTCACTTTGTGACCTGATTCTGTAGGAAATTTCTTAATTAACGTTCGACATATTTGACAATAAAGTTCAAAGGAATCAAGAAGTACTTAAAGTGTAGAATTAAAAATAACTCAATTTCTGAAATATCTGATACTGGTTAAATATACATCTTCTATCTACATTTAATTAAATTTCTTTTTAAAAATATCCCCTGGTTTCAAGAATTAGGTCAGTTACTAGAAATACCTTGGCTCATTTAAACTGTTCTGAATATTACCATTATGAAAACTGACTTATACAATATTTATTATTTCAACTATTTTTGGTTTTCAGGGAAATAAAATTTCCATATGCTTCTAAAACAGTGATAATAAAATAAAACTCCTTATTTGTGGCTTCAAGTCAGCCAGAAACTTGCAGCTGCCTGTAAGAATAAGGCAGAAAGGTGATCGTTGACTTCAGAGTGATTTCCATCAGGCTGTAGTGCATCCCTTTCATGAAAACTGTTTCCTATGACTCTCAGGAGCATGAAGGACTGTGAATTTAAACAGACCAAAATTCGTTGTGCTTTTTTTAAAAGAAAGGACTCAGCCTTTGCATTACACAGTCAAATAATTCTGCTGAAACCAATGAGACTCTCTGAGGGTTTTAGCTTGCTGCAGCTGAAAATTGGATCTGAGTCTGCAGGATTAGAGACTCAGGCATCATGAGCACTGAGTGAAAGCTGGAGCTGTAAGTGTGGAAATCATATACAAAAGGGCACTTTGGGCATCTCCCCTTCATGCTGCACATTGGAAGTGCACACCTCTCTCCTCTGATTATGGGGAGAACTGGGCTACCAGCACCTGGGTTAAATATCTAAACACACTTAATGCCAACGGTGTTAATCAGCTTCCACTTCTTGTGCCATCCTCTAGTCTTTTCCATGTTTGTCCCAGGAGAAAGAAGGCATGCAGCTGGGAGAAGCACACCTTTCTGAAAAGGCAGAGGAACTGAGTGGATCCCCAGTCAGGAGAAGTGACACAGCGATGCTCCCACCCACAGCTGCAGCCACTTGGACTTCTTGTGAAACAGGGTGGTCTCCCCAGACATGCAGAAGCAGTGGGCACAAGACTGACTTCCAGGTCAGGGTTCTGAGCTTAGGATATAAATACAGCTGCTACTGACTTCAAATGCTGGTGGATTGAAAGGTGCAGAAGGTTAAGGCAACAGGCAGGCAGGGGTCATTCAGTCCAGGCAGGGTGGCATGCTGTTGGATCAAAACAAGTAAGTTACACACTGAAACCACTCATGTAATTTTTCCAAGCACAGAGAGCAAGCATCAGTGAAGACCACAAAAAATCTGAAAAGTAAAATACCAGTTGTCAGCTGCTAGACATGAAAGTAAGACACAATTTGGGATGAAGTAGCATATTCCTGAAATTGTCACTGCTCATGTTTTGACAGCATTACAAAGGAAATAATTTTCCCAGTTTTGAAATATGCATTCGAACGTCTGTTCCATTAAACACACATCAGTATGTTGCCACCTGTTCCAGTCGTGCTTGATAATGAATGGTATGCAGAGATAATACACCTGCCTGGCCTTGTAAATGTTCTGCAGGGAAAAATCAAAATTAGGTAATGTAAGTCAAATTTGGATGGATAGTCCTGTTACAGTCAATGTTAAATCCAGTGCCCTTAATTACTTTGTTGCCTGAATTGGAAACCCTTCAAATAATAAGGAGGGGAAATAAAGCTTCTTGACAGTTAAGAGCCAAGGAATATAATTTTGTTGCAAGGTCCATCAGTTACCCACAGATGACAGCAAATCCCCAAGCAGATCAATCAGAGAGGTGATAGAAAATGGAAGCGAGTGCTGGCACATACACTATTCAAAGATATTAAAGCTAATGTTGACATGGCTAAAGATAAAGCAAGCAGAGCTGCCATTGAGATCCCATTGAAATCAGTACAAACCTTCCATTTTCACTACAGGACTGTGATGTAGGTATTAAAAAAAAATAGGAAGGAAAAGACACCAATTAGGGACAAGAAAGGGGTTAACTTTAAGCATATACTAATGCCTTTCACGTATCTGCTAAGGAACTTTAAACACCAGTTTTTTTTCTGTCTGAAAACTAACTTGCAGAAAAGCTTTGTCTGAGGCAACCTCACTCTTGCATCCATGCACAGCAGATGCAGGCTAATGGTGTGCTTTAAACGTCAGGGTGGAAATTTCCGCCTAGGAAGATTTCCTGCATAAATATATAAGACATTGAAGCTGTGGGTGTCTCTGCTAGAACGACTGTGAAGTGCTGTAAATCAGCAAGAGATGAGAGGATAATATGCACATCTCATGCACTCATTTCTGCCTGTTGGGCTCTTACATGGTGTTGACTTGTGAGGAATCACTGCCAAATGAGTCTGCTCCAAACAGGCTCTTGGACTGTTGTCCCACCACGGCATTTCATTACCCATTACGTTTAAGGAGGGATGAGTGACTGCAAGGACTCAGTGTGCAGTTTATCAAACTTGCATGTGGCTTTCCTAGGTAGGAGCTGTGTGAAACTCCGAAACACTTCTTCCTTCTCTGATTTTTTTCTTTTGAGAAACAAGGGTTTACAGCCGTGCAGCCAGCAAGTCAGTTGCCCGCTTGTAGATCTCTAATGAACTTGCAGTGGCAAGGACTACCCGTCTGTCACAAACCAGGTGCACACTACNATGTATATATATGTATATATATCTCCCATGCAGGTGAATCAAGACTGGGCAGAAAGTCAGGTTTTATAGCTGGTTAATATTCCTTTTGCAAGCTTCTCCCCTGAGCAAGCTGTCTTTGGACTGCGAGAGGCCAAGCTCACTCTGTAGATATTTCAGCTAGGAGCCTCACTGATCTGACCAGAAACTGGCTATGAGCCACGTCACTGAGATCCAGCTACTGCTCCAACTTTGTCTGAATTCAAGGATCACCAGTTCTGGATTCAGTAAATTATTGCTCACCAGTTAGGATGTTAAACGTAGTGCTGCAGACAAATACCAGGATAATTACACAGGGTGGTTCTCATACTATATAACTTAGGAGCTAATTTAGGCACCCTAGTCACTTAGAGAGATTGCAAAGAAACACTGATTCCCTCAAAAGAGAATTCAAAACTTCAAAATAAAATATCTAGAAGAGTTTAAAATAATTGATGTAAACATAGCAACTATCCTCCGTGGTTTGTAATTCCCCTTGTACTTAAACCGGTCATGAAATTTCTCACAACCTCCTTTTATGAGCTGTTGTGTGATCTTGCAGAAAACTGACAGACCTCTCTTGAACCCCACAGTGTAGGAGGCTGCTTGTGCCTGGTGCCCCAATGGTCATCCTTTGGTAGCAGGGAACTCTACTGTTAAATATGGTTGCACATTGATTCCTGATGTTCCCAATGGAAAATATGGTACTGGATTTATATAAAATACCTCTGACAGCAAGTTCTTGAATTGTCCCATAATTCTGAGATGCCCAACACATTATTATTATGTTTCTTATTCCAGGCTCTGGTTTGTGAGGCTCCTATACACAATGCATCACTCACTCACAATATTATCCTATGAGTTTACTCTGAAGCCAGGCCTGACACATATGATGAATTAAAAAACATTTAGCAATGTTAATCTCTGTGTCATACTCAGTTCTTGAAAGGCCTGAGCAGCTTGATACTTTTCTGACAGACGCCAATGACAGAATGTTCAGTTAAGTGTGGTGTGGTGAGACAGGCTTTCTGTCATATAAACAATCATCATAAATACATGTAATATGAAGAATCATAGAAAAGGGAGCTGGAAAGGACCTTAAAATGTCTCCCAGAGCAGGCCAGCCAGCCTGATGGATATTTCTCTAACCTCCTCTTTAAGAACCCCACAGATGGACCTTCCCCAAGTGGGCTATTTGCTGTCCTTACTGCCCTTAACTGAGTCAATGTGCTACCTAATGTCTTGCCAGAATCTTTTTTTTGCCACAGATAAAGCCTGCCAGTTTCTGTCTTATTCATCAGGGATGCAGAAAACGTAAGGCTCCCTTCTTTGCAGCAGCCTTTTCTTTGAAAACCATTATCATGTCTCTGCTTCATTTTCTCTTCCATAGATTGCACAGTACCAATTAGTTCAATCTTTCCTTGTAGGTCGTGTTTTCTAGTTCTCTGATCATTTTCTAGTTCTCTGATCATTCTCACACTGCATAATAAGAGCTAAGAAAGAAAAAAGGGAATCAGAATTATTTTCCTTATTATTACTTCAAGTAATTATTCAATCACAATGCATTTTATTTGGGTTATTGCTAGTCTAACATTACATTTGATGCTTAAAAATGTGTACACAGATATATCCCTATGGATTTTGTTTCTGGGTTATATTGGCTCACTGTCTTGGTGAGTTGCATGTCAGGAAATAAAAAAAGTCTAAAGGTCAAACAGGCATGCTCTCTGGGCTAAGAAATATAGGCAGCCTCTCTTTCTTGCTATGTGATAGCTAACGCTCCCCTGATAAGAGCAGATACTTGTCTGAAATTGTGTACCTGCTACCAGTGTACAAGTCCACAGCAGAGGTGTAAACAGCCTCATTCTGGCTGTCCTTCCTCATCCTGTTGGGCACAGCCCCAATCTCTAGGGCCTCTGCAGCTTCTGCTGGACATACCTGACAGCCTGGTTACCCCTCTGGGCCCTGCTTGTTCCCGCAGACCCGTGCCTGACCCAGTGGCTGCAGCATAACCTGTGGGAGGGCTGAGTTCAGATTACACAGCTGGCCTTAGTGCCAGCCTTCCTCGCCATCCAAACAGGCTTCCTCTGGGCAGGGGTTGAAGGAGGGAGTTTCCATGTACAGCCAATGATATGCAGGTCCATGTTGAACAACTTCTGAAGTGTTTCTGTACCTATTGTTTCTGACCTAGCAGAGGTTTGCTTTCAATGCAGGCTGAAGAGATGGTCTGAACACAGTTTGCCAAACCAAAATGCAAGGGTGGTCCCAAGGAGCTGTTACCAGGAAGAAGCTTCAGTTCGTGACCCTTCCAATTGAGTAGTATCTAAAAGAAAGCTGCTGAAGTCCCATCTAATACTGAAATAATGTTATTATATATAAAGACTTAGTGCAATGCTTCCATGGATGTGTCTTTGGGAAAATACTCTGTCTGCAGTGAAGGCGAGAAGAAACTCTGAATCATGTCAGCCAAAGCCAATAGACCTCAGTAAAGATAATCATTATTCTTATTACCCCAGGTGCTATACAGAGGGGTAGCTGACAATCAAAGAGTTAATCCAATTGCAAAATAAAAAACTTTTCATGCAACCTGTTCCCTTAAGAGGTGCTTTCTTCATTTTCACTCAAATTCTGTAAGAAAGAAAGAGAAGATAAAAGCTGCTAGAAAGCTGTGCAATTGAGGGGAGAAAGGAGAGGAACAAAACCAGAGGGGAAGAGAGGTGGAACAAAAGGAACTCACTCAGAGAAAGGAGAGCAAAGAATATCCAGTAAAAAGAAGAGAAAGGCTGGCATCAAAAGGGGTTTTCAGCCTCAGAAAGCAGTCAGCAGCCAGGCACTGCAGGTGATATCACCAACAAATCCAGTCTGCAGAGAGAGATACTCTTGCAGCACATGCTACTGGTGTAGGGGTTAGGAGGGAAAGTGTGATTTTTACAGGACTGAACTTCAGAGGGATTCTTTGAGCATGAGGATTCAAGCTGTTTTCCAGTTGCTGAATGAATCTCAGTGGTCTGTTTCACCTTTTGTGTTTCTCTTTTTTTGATTGACCTGTTATTTGTGGACTCCTGCTTCAGTAAGCTACAATAATTAAAAAAGATTGAGAATTTAATTAAAGCTATAATGAATTTGGATTTTGCTCACAGAGAAAAATTTTCTGTGTGGAAAGTTGATATTTTTATATAATAATAAAATGCCTCTGCTGGAACACCCTTTTTAGGGAGACACAACTGAAGAAATGGGATATGATAAGAATATTGTGGACTGCGCTAGTCTCCTTTTTCCCCTGTAAAATAAATGATGCATTAATACCTTTGATTTCCCTGGGTCATCTAACTCCTAATATCCCCCAAAGGATGCTCAGCATCCTAATGCACCCACAAGTGATGTCACATCTGTGAATCACTGTCACCAGAATCAATTATTCATAATCTGTCACACACGTGCTTTCTTTTGTTACTGCTGGCCTTGCCCCAGCACAGGCAGTGTCCTGACCATTTCCCGTTTGGAAAGGGAGTGCCTTTGGCATGCACTGGCAGGAGCCCGGGGGCACAGCTCCCGCTGTCACCAGGAGGGGAGCAGGGCAGCAGGGGCAGCAGGCTGCAAGCCCAGTGCCTCCCTCCAGCCCTCACCAGGTTCTAGCCCAGCACAGCTGCTCTCCAGTGCCCATCCTCTGCGAGCAGAAATGCAGACCAAATGTGGGGAGGAGGAGATTTCCTTTTCCCAGAGCCCTTCATCCCTATGAATGTTCCCTATTTCCAAGCTCAGTTCTTCAGAGCTGTCCACAGTTGCTCTGTGAGCTCCAGAAGGAATAAGAACAGCAGACAAGGCCAGGTTGGATGGGAGTCTGAGCAACCTGGCCTAGTGGAACTGTCCCTGCCCATTGCAGGCAGGTTGGAACTGGATGATCTTTAAGGTCCCTTCCAACCCAAACCATTTTATGACTACATGACTTTCCAGTGGATGTGTTTCTGTTGCTTGAGTTGTTTTTTTCAACAAGACAGTTGTCCCCCTTCAGCACCTTATGGCTCCTTTAGATAGAACTAATCCCAGCTATTCTAAAATGAGCCCCATTCTCTCACGCAGTCCTTCTTCCACAGTGGAGCTAATGGTAATACTTGGGGTGGTGCTGTGACCATGTCACAGTTAGATCTACGAGCACTGAAAGTGGGTAGAGAAGCAGTGCAATTGCTTGAGCCTCGTCCCATGTCTCTGCCAGTGGCCGTTTTATGAAGAGGGAATAAATGGATTTATTCAGGAGCTACCTCTCCTTTCTCAGATTTGACTGTCTGAAAGTCATGGAGAGTGGAGTAGTGAAGCAAACAGACATGCACAAACTGGGTAGTTTTCATAAGAGACCAAGACAGAAATAGTGCTTAAAGTGTCTTCGGGTACTGCACTGACCTTGAGCTCTTTCACTTCATTAATTCTATGATTTTATCACCACATTTTCCAATTAAAAAAAATCTCTTCCCCCTTCCAGTAAAAAAAAATCCTGTCCCTCCTCCTTCCACCCTTTACCAATCTTCCCCTTTCTTTCAACTCTCATAATCCTTGGTGTGATAATGGCTAAGGAAACAGTTTCAGACAAAAGTCTGGTATTTTAATTTTGATAACCTTCCTGAGCAGTGAGGTTTGTGTGGGATGGAGATTAATGAAAGCCAGGCACAATGCACCCTTGTCACCAGGTAGAGTAAGAAGCAGATAACCCTCAGGGAAGCAAGTGGTTCAGAAGGGGAGTAAGTAATAACACATTTTAATTTTTCATGCATCCCTACCCAGTCTTTTATGGAAGGAGAACCCAAACTGCAAGCAAAGAGAATATGAAAAGGAAACGGCAGAATATGAAAAGGAAACGGCAGCCTTACATTTGGATGTCTGAGAGGAGAAGGAGCCTGGGGGGGCTCTGCCAACAGCAATAATTGGGCCTGACCCAGGGCCTGCTGTAGCAAGTGGATGTTTTTTTCTGCACATTTTTATCACCTATCCCAAGGAGCCAAACAAGCTCCACAGTCCCATAATCCCCAAATCCACGTGGTGCCCACTGCTGTGGGTAGCAGAGGCAGAGAGTGGAGGAGAGATGGCAGTGGGGCAGGGTTGGCAGGGCCCTGTGAGGCACCATGCCCAGGGCCCAGAAGCTGCCCAGCCCGGGCTGCAGCTCCTTGGCCAAGGTGGGCAGCTCTCCTGCCTGGCAGGAGGAGATTCCCTGCACCCTAGGGATGCCTTTGCTTGCCATGTCCCCTTCAGCTGGCAGCGATTGCCTCAAGCCCCGAAAGTTGCTGAGGAACCTACTCGTTGTCCTCGCAGCCCCAGGGCTCATCAGGAAGCACCAAACCCATGCCACAAGCAGATCCTTCAGCAGGAAGCCCCTCCTGAAGACTGCCACAGCATTTCCTGATGCATGGAGGTAGCTACCTGCTGCTGTTTAGCTCTGCATTTCCCAGTGAGACATTTGCCAGGGAGTCCATCCTTGGCAAGGCACATCCCAGGTATATTTCTACAAATGAGGTGAGGCAGGAGGAGTGTCAGAAGGGCTACTCCTGCTTGATGAGGATGGAAGCTGAGCCATGTGTGTCTTCAGGACAGCTGTGTACACAGCTGCCTGGCCCCCCATTCCCTCCCTCACATACTTTCTGCATCTCACAGGTGACCACTACCAAGAGATGATGTAGATGTGGCCAGAAAAAATGAAGATTTAGCTAATTCCTGGTGTTTTAACCACAAAGTTAGACCTCTCTCTTAAAAGTTGCCCTTGATCCCATACTGTGACGAGACTTGAATAAACCTATGGTACATTTGATGCTTGGATTATTTTTAACTCTTTGAGTATAGTTGTTGGCCTTTGCTAATCTCCCATCACCTCCCTCAAATTGAATTAGAATGAGAAATTACTGAAGTAGTCATGGATAAGTTGCTCACTTCTTGACTTTTTGTCTCATGAAATGGTCTTCTAAAAATCATCTCTGAAGTGTTTCTTGAGTGATGACAATGCTCTGTCATTTCTCAATGAGTATGTAGCTCAAGAGAGTTGCTAGAATGAGGGGGACAGGCGAAAGGCTGCCTGGAAGCATGGAGGAGACAGGGTGAATGTTTGAAAACATGCAAGTGTAGTACAAGTATGTAACAAAAATGATAAACTGAAATAAAAAAGAAAATGATGAATTCACACGGGACAGCTTGAAGCTGTTACCCATCAGGATGCCCTCCTGTCACTCTTTGCATGAGGAAGCTACAAGAAGTGAAAGCAGAAGTGAAAACCAACATGGCCAGACTGCAATTCCCCATTCAGTTCAGTGCAGTTGTTGGATCTGGGCTTCTGAGAGAAAGGAGAGCATTTAGATGGTGACAGGAACCACCCCAACATACAGCACTGAACATGAGTAAGAATTATTGAGTAGGTCAGACAATTTGGGGATCACTCTGTGTCTGTTAATTACAAGTTCAAGTATGAGCCTTTCCATTTCAATAAGGGCTCACTTGTCAGCTCTGTCACTTTTATATTTGTTGTTTTCCTACAGCCCAGGTCTGTGCAACCAACTCCATAAGCACTTGGTGACAGTAACTCAGGGCTCCCCTTCCTGGCTGGGTGGCAGGTCTGTCCTTGAGTCCCAGCTCCTTCCTTGCCAGCAGTCTCACTCTGGCTGCACCACAGACAAGTTTTGACATCTCTTGTTGTGCTTTTTTAGTCTCAGCTGTAGACCTGCATTGACCCCTCTTTTACCCATCTGCTTGCTGCTTTGTTGACCTTGTGTGTTCAGTTTGCTAAAACTGTGGCTGGGTTTGAGCAGTAACAGCCTAACCAGGAAACTCAAGAAACTGCTTGTTTCCACCCATGCACATAAATAGTCATAACAGACAAAAAATTATTCAACTCATTTCACATTCTAATAAACAAAAGCAACACCTATGCCACTGACCCATATCACATTTATCCTGTTTTCTTCAAGATTTTTTCAGCATCAGAGTTTCAGGGGCAGAGCAGACACTTGCTGGTAAGACTGAGTCTCATTCTGGAAATTTTTCCATGTTCTGGATTCCCCTCAGACACCTTGAAACTCTCTCTTATATCCAAAATATGACATATCATCAAAGAATTTATCTCCCAGCAGCAGATATTTTCCTGACAGTGTATTTTTGATGAAAGTTCTGTTCATTTTTAACCCTTTGGTAGTTCTCAGGTTAGTGGATTCACCTGTTTTGTAACAACACAGGGGTTTGTAAAAGTTCTTGTGCATAAGTATCAAAATTATCTGCTGTGTTTTCTGGCTACCACGATAACCACTGCAGAATGCAATAAATCTCACCCTAACTGTAGTAACTGTTGTCCCCACTCTTCCTTTTAAAGCCTATTTCCCAGCTTTATTTTTCTTAGGAATATTTTTCTGATTTTCAGCTTAAGTTTTCTCATAGGCAGGGTATCCCTGTTGGTTTTTACCAGCTTCATCAATTCCTTTTCATTGTTTTTCTGCCTCCCTTGAGCTCAGTTACTGGATTGATCGACAGAGGGCAATAGCATCTCACTCCAGCTTTCAGTCTCCTTTCCTGCTTCTCTTTCCCCTCCCTTTTGAGTGTCTGCATCCGTCATCTGCTTCTCCTACTTCCAAACTTTCCCCTTTGACCAGTGAAGGAGGGGTGCCTCCAGCAATTACGGGGGGCACAAGCATGTGTGTCTTTCTGCAAACCCTGGCATAGTGCTCAGCCAAAAGGCTTCTCTGTGCCCAGGGCAGAGATGCTGCTGAATGTTGACACAGACTCTGAAAATGATACCACAAATTACAGTCTGAGGGTTGTTAAAAACCAATGCACCCATTTTTTTTCTACAGAGGCAGAAACTTGCAGGAAGGGCAGAGAGCAACCTCCTGGGCCAGTCCTGGTGCTCAGCATTCCTGCTGCCAGGGAATGTGTCTGCCTGAACACCAGGCAGATGCTGAGGATGCTGCTGGTAGTGGTTCCAAAACCTGTGAGCATGGATCTATTGTCCAAGGCCTGCAATGAGCTGATGGTCAGCAGACTTAGATTCAATCTATCCACACAGGCATCCACTGGAAAATACACAGGGCTCCCCAAACAGGAAAGGATTGAAAGGAACTCTCTCTCTAAAGTTTAACCCCTAGTGGAAGTTGCTTGCTTTCATTTAATTTTCAGTCAAATACCTGCACGTGTCTGGAAACAGTTTGGCATATGAAAATACTTCTCCTCCTTCTGTGTGGAATGCAGGAAGTATTTGCTTATATGTACAACTGCCTCCCTGGAATGGGGAAAGTCCGTGGTGAGTATAACAATCATTGTATGTTCTGGCCAAAAGTCAGTATACCACCATAGGAAAATATGCTGGAGATTGTAGAGTGCAAGTAAGTGCTTTTTTGAGCTACACTGCAGCTTTAAGCCCTGGACTTAAGAAACCTTGCTCTCTTCTTGCTACAGACAGTGAGTTGCCTGCTTGAAGTTGCTCAGGGCTGTCTGTGCTTCAGGACACTGAGCAGGCAGGGAAGGCTTTGAGGGCTGGGAACTCACACAGGCAGCAATGGGCTCTATCTACGCTCACTCAAGGGCAGACAAGGGAACAACTAATAACTCTGCCTCTGCAACAAGGATCTCTTTGTCCAAGGATGCACCTCTGTGGTCTTCTGGCTGATGGATTTTCTCTGCTCAGACTCCAGGAGAGCAGAAGGGCAGCTACCTCTCAGCATCTGGGTACATGGTTATCATGGTATTTACTGCAATGAATATAGGCTGCCATGCAGCTATTTTATACCTTTAGCCTAGGCCTGTTCGCCTAAGAACAGGAGAGAGCCCATAGGAGGTCAGACTAGAGCTTCATCTAGCCCAGCATCCCAGCTCTGCTCTTGCCTGTTGGACAATTCACAGGGAATGTGTGTAAGGGAAAGGGCCAGTATGAAATGACTCACATCTGACAGTGAACATCAGACAATGTTCAGCCACTCCCAGGGAAGGCAGCTATGTCCAGACCATCATATTTAATAATAACTGAATGTGAATCAACAAGTCTAAATGTTTTTGAACAAATGTATACCACTGAGTTCAGCATCCTGTGACAGTAGTACAGTTTTCCTTAGAGTCACAAGTCATTCTTTCACTGCTATTCTCTTATCACAGAAAGCTAATAATATCTTACTGTATCTTCCCTGAAGCCTACTGTGCTAGCTTGCAGGAGACCAGAGGTAAGATTTTGCCTGTTTTCCATTTCACAAACCAACAGCCTCTGTGGCTACTACCTGTCTTGCCTTGCATCTGCCCTTCCCTGCATCATTGCCAGATTTTATGCATGTGATTGAATATTCCTGTATTCTTTCTTCCCTTTCTGAGGTGTCAGTGTCTGCCGGCCCTTGGGAGGAACCCACCCACCACATCTGTGCCAGCATCCATGGAAACTCTGCAGGCAGAGATGGCTTGCAGTTTTCTTTTATGACTGTCACTGTTCAGATGGAGTTTCCCTGGAAGTCTTGTTGAGCTTGACTAGACTGGAATGGAAGAAATAAAATTCACCAGCAATCTGAAAACAGCAAGGAATGGAAAAGGAGCCTCAGCTCTGCCCAGCTGTTTAAGGAGCATTGAAGGAACAACCTAATATTTCAGAGGCTTTGTCTTGCACTTTTTGGACAGACCTTACAGTTCCTCACCTTGATGCAGGTGAACTCTGAAGAGGTTAAGTGACTAAGGCTGCCATTTTGGTCAATAAAAAGGGTGTTTATTTGTCTTCTTGACAAATGCACACCAGCAGCCTCATTATTAGAAAAGAAGAAAGGTGGACCTGATAGTCATGGGGTAGTCATGTTATATATAATACTCTTATTACTGTTGGCCTTAAAATACTTCAGCATGACAAGAATAGAGCCAGTGTCATCCTTTTTTATTTAAATTTAATTTACACAAAATAATGTTCTTCTTGCTCCATTTCTTCCAATTCCCTCTCTTTTCCTCCCCTGTCCATTTTTCTTTATAATTTTAAAGTTAGTCCATTCACCAATGTCACCCCACAGTCCCACATTTCACCTTTGCAGAACACAGCAAAAAGCCAGCCATTTATTCTGCTTGCCATTTGCAGCAATTAAAAATAGGAGTTTACAAATCGAGTTGCACTGTCATTCAGCAGATGTCATTCAAAGCTTTCACAGAGACAGACAAAAGTCACTGATCTTCACTGTTTGATTTTCGTCTCCTCTAGCACCAGTGTTATCTACCCTTCTAGAACAAGTGTGTATCACAGCGTGCTTTTCTTTGTACCGTTTTTACCCTTCCTTGACCCCACTCAGTCTTTTTCAGCTGGCTCAGAGTGGCTTTGGAGGTGGGTCTGTAACTCTGATGGGTGGGACTCTGGTATGTGGTTTAGCTCCTGTAGGCCTAATGTGGGTGGGGGACAGTAAATGGATGGTGGGATGTGAAAGACGGCATTAAATCACACACATTTCAGTCAATAGCTGGGACTGCCTGAAGCTGCCCTGCCCCAGGGCCAGCTGAGAAGCTCCCTCCCTTGGCTTTTAATTGTTGCCTAATCACTATATCAGAAAAATGGTTTTATCAAAACCACACATCTTCTGACTTTTTGTGTCCTTCCTTCCCTTTCAAAAATTGCTCCCCTCTGCTTAGAGAGCAATGTCTGCTCCCACACATCCAAGTGTCCTCAGGAAGGAAGTCACAGTAAAATCTTCAGCAGTCTCTGCACATGCAGCTAGAGACAGTGAGAGTTTTAGGTGCCCCTAAACTCCTCTGTGTTGGTGAGCATCCCAAGAGCTCACCCTTTGCAAGCCCGTTAACACACTGCAATGCCAGGCTCTTTAACCCTCTGAAAATGTCATATAAAAATTAGAGATTTCACAATAAAACTCCATGTTTCTGCAAGAAACATCACTGGCTCCTATTATAAAAATAACATACACCCCAAGCATTTAACTGAAAGAAATTCATGTCTGGAAACTCAGGTAGTGAGGCAGCCAAGCATGACTGGTGTTGGGTGTGACAGAAGTTAGTGCTGAAGCTGTATGGGTAATATATTAATTCATACGTATGTGGCTGATTATGTATTATTACTACAATTAAGGAATATTACCAGTGGAATACAATGTTATGACAATGTAATGTTCTCTAAACTACCCTCTTGGCAGATATAAAAAATAAATGGAAAATCTGGAGACAAAAAGGCTGTGAGTTGCAGAGAGGATGGATTTGGTCCACCTAAGGTAGAACAGCTGGCTCTGGAATGTGATGCTGGATCACTTGCTTGTACAACAACATCACCTGTCTGTGACAACCATTTAACACCCATCCATTGTCCCAGTCACAGTACCTTGCACCATCACTGCCCAAAAAAGCAAAACCTGCTGCAGATACCAAGGATNAATTAAGGAATATTACCAGTGGAATACAATGTTATGACAATGTAATGTTCTCTAAACTACCCTCTTGGCAGATATAAAAAATAAATGGAAAATCTGGAGACAAAAAGGCTGTGAGTTGCAGAGAGGATGGATTTGGTCCACCTAAGGTAGAACAGCTGGCTCTGGAATGTGATGCTGGATCGCTTGCTTGTACAACAACATCACCTGTCTGTGACAACCATTTAACACCCATCCATTGTCCCAGTCACAGTACCTTGCACCATCACTGCCCAAAAAAGCAAAACCTGCTGCAGTTACCAAGGATGTTTCCTTTTTAAATTTTTTTTTTTTTTAATGTGAAACCTTTTGGTTCACTAAAGCAGGAATTAAAAGCAAAAGAGTCACCTTAATGTGGATTTTGCTGTGGCCATACTGAATAACCGTGTTTAAAATGAACCATGTGCATTTGTCAAGTGTTATGTTTAAATAACCAGTGCTCCAAAAGGCATTAATTATCAGGGTTATATGAAACTGTCATCATGGCCCAGCACAGCGCCTCAAGGGTCAAGGCTGCTTGGCAAGTGTGAGAAAAGCCACTGCTGTGAGCCAGAGATGAGTCTGTAGCACTGAGGAAAACTCAGCACAGCTGGGCAGGCTTATCCTTTTGTGGTAGGTCTGTGCCCAGGAGTTTGAATGGATGACAGCTCTGGAGATTCTTCAAGGAAAAGAAAAAAGAAATAAAGAATAATTGCCTTGAGGTTTTGCTACCTACCCAACACTTCCTCACCTGTGCTAAATCAGTAACTTCTGGAGAAACTGCATAGCACAGAGTGAGGCTGATTTACACTGGGCACAAAACTGGCTATTAAAATCTTTGTGTCCTAGAAAATGCCTTCTCTTAACTAGCTCAATTTACGCAGACAGGTGAGTGTATCAGGGTAGAGAGTGGATGTAGGAAAGTAGCAATGAGCCCCCACTGGCTTCTAACAGCAGCATTATCTTAATAGTTATTAAATGAGGTGAAAATAAGCTGAGGGGAAGCATGAGAGGAAAATTCAGGGGCAAGTGGCAGGGCTCAGTGAGCTGCATCATTAAGATGCTGCAAGAGATAGAGGACAAACATCTGCAGATCACAAACACATTTGCCAGCTCAGAACTGCAGAGAGGTTTGACAGTCTCTCTCCTCTCCTCTCCTGTGCTCAGAGTTCCTTTAAAATAAAATCATTATAAAATCTTCCAAGAAGGCCAGTGCAAAAGAAAATCTACCCCAAGGCCTTGCTTAGGTAGAGCTATACCTTTTAACAGCTTAACAATGATATAGTCTGGTGAACAATTACATTCTGTGCTTAAGGAAAACTCTTCTGCTATAAAGGATCCTAAAAAAAAAAAAAAAAAAAAAAAAAAAAANAGAAACAAGACCCAATTTCCAGGATCTCCACGTGGCAAAATAAATTGCATAGATAATATGTATTTTTACAAATCCATTTTCCTCTCTCTTATTTGTTTTATCCTTAGTGTGCAATTTAGATGTGTCTAATAGATAGCAAGGCTGCATAAGAGCAGTGCTAGGGAAGGCTCCCGAGTGGGCTAAGCTAAGTGCTTAAGCCCTTAACTACTAAGTGCTGCTGAGTTCTGCAGTTGGGCTGACAAGGCTGGTACCATTAACTCAAATAATTTCTCCCATGGCATTTTAGGGAAAGTCCCCTTTGGAAGTTCTCTGGCTCTTTTTTTTACCCCCAGACTCCAGTCTCAGGGAAAAGCCTGTGTCTCCCTGGCTGGTTTTGCCCCCAGTCGTTGCCTCATGTGTGTGCTTGCAGCAGGTCATCAGGATTTATGGTGTGATCCTTGTCCACCTTTCCCTTTTAGGCTCTCTCCTAAGTCAGATCAGTACATTCATACAGGAAAGGAATAACCTACTCTTGTTGGGTAGTAACTTCACCTCACTGCATAGGTCACTTGTAAAACTGTCGCTATTACAGAGTAATATTTGCACATTAAACATACAGCAGCACACCCTCTGTTCCAGCTCAGGAACCAGTTCCAGAAGATGTGGACATCTCTGAGCCCTGGGGAGCAGGAAGGGAGGCAAGTGCATGATGTGCACGAAACACATAGGTCAAGGGGTTTTGCTGCCTGGTATTTCTTGTCATTAAACTTCACTTCTCCTGGTCAGAGAAGCTGCTTCACCTGGTGGTGTGAAGCAGAAGAGAGGCAGCTGCTTCATCTTAATCAGCCCTTTCCACCCTTCTGCTCTGGATGGCAGACCTGAGAGTATGGAAGAGAAACCTTCTGCTCTGACTTAGACCATCCTGTTGGCTTGCAGTAAAAAGCTGTGTCCATTCCTTCCCCAAAGGAATGTGGGAAGCCCTCCCAGAGAGTGTCCTTTGTGCCAACACGATAAGGCACATGTGAGGGGAATGCTGTGATCAAGATATAACCAGTGGTCGTTCTGTGGCTTCCAGCTGACCCATGGTCTGAGCATCCCTACAGGATGGGCTGTGCTGTCAAAAGTTGTCCTCAACAGAGGTGATTTGCAGTCTGAGAAAAGCCTGAAGCATAATGCTCTGAGAGCTGTGCTTTAAACTGTGTTTGAGAAGCCTGTGCTTTGAGCAGCTTCTGAGACACCACTGAAAACCAAGACTTTGCCAATGTAGTTATGCCCAAGTTGAACTCAGTCTGTACAGTCTCTCGGTACAGGATCAGATTTGCCAAATCAGACACAAGACTGTGTGAATTATCATGACTGAATTCCATCTACACATAAGGGCATTTTTTTATTATGAACAGCCAGCTTCTTCTTCTTTCTCTGCAATTAGCTGGGAACAATCAGTCTTGCTGATGGCCCTCTAAAAACTGAAAAGATCAAACATATTCAAACTGTTTCAAAAATTGCATGTCCTTAGGAGCAAAAATGAGAGGTTATGACACTGCCGTAGACCTTGCAGTCAGTTGATATGAAACCAGGTTGTTTTAAAGGACTTGCAGCTGTCTATTAACAATGAGTAGGAAGTCCTGGGGAGATGGGACTGGAAGCGGGCCAGAAAAAGTGGAGAAAGATGCTAAGCAAAAGCATTTTCACTCTCTCACTTGTGAGAAATGGGCTGACAGCAATGATTTAAAAATTTCTAACAAAGAGGTAGTGTGTTTTAAAAGTGCTTTCAAAATGTTTCTTAACAGTGACTCTTCCAATCTCTAGAATCATTGTGGTCTGCTTTTAACAGGTGGGGTGCAACAAATGTGTTTTAAATACCCCAGGAAAGCTTTTAAACATCCACCAAATTTTAAGGCAGGATGAGCCTATATTGAACTCTATGGGACACATTTGTGCCAGTCAATGGTGTGGAGACTCAAGGTTTCTGCAGAAAAGTGGTCAGTGTGTTATGGAAAAGCAAATTCTGTTTTCTAAGCCAGAATTATTACCTCTGCCTGGGAAGTCTGTGTGCTATGTAGACAAACATCCAAACACAGCACTTTCTATGCAGATTTATTCTAATTCATATCTTGATACTTCATGAGAAGGGTCCCCATATTTTTTTCTAGGGATCTCACTGGTTTTAGAGGAGTTAAAAATTATGTGTCCCTTGTGAAGGATAAATTCTTGTGGCTATATTTGAAACCACTTCACATGAACACTTCTGCTTCAGACCTGAAGAAGGCTCGGTTTGATTTTTCAAAGAAACTATATTGGTTTCATAAAACCCATTACTTTTTCCTACAAACCTTCTCACCCAGTGTAATATGGGAATAACCTGTACTGCAGAGGAAAAAAAAATTAGCATAAATATCAATGTATTTTATATATCAGGAAGACATAGTATTTTCATGAATGGACACAATTGCTACAGTTCCACTGATTGAGGTGGGTGGGCTTACAAATGGAGACTGAAAATGCCAAAGAGCTGCCTCAGGAAATGGTGGCAGACAGTGAGGGGTGTTACAATAAATGACTGCAAACAACCTGGCTAAATGAAACCAGTTAATTCACAAAGCTTGGGCTGGGCAGAGAGTCACAGGAACCAGACACTTTCCTGGATCACCTTGTGTGTCAATGGCAACAACAACAACAAAAAAAGGCTATCATTGGCGAGCACCTGACACGGATTAAAAATATAGATTGGTTTTCAATTATTTTCAGGAAATTAACATTCAAAATGAGCTAGTTTGACTACATACCATGGAAAGCCCAAATGCAATTCTAACCCAAATCAAAAAATCTGTGTCAATCAAAAGAACATGGAATGGAAACAAATCTGTCATGGTGGCATCTGTCAGCACCTCAGGGTTTTAATGACTGGTCTGAATGGCTCTGGATAAAGGGATTAGTTGATTAATTTTGTTATTACTTGGTTACAGGGCCTTTTTAATACTATGGATCATCTGAAACCAAAATATAATCTAAACCCTTCATTTTACATTATAAATATAAACTAAAGTCTGGTAAAGCCTGTGAGAGCATTTGCAGGCCTGTCAAACCATATGGATTAACTTTGGGATGGGGGGGGCAGAAAAAAGGAAGAGCTATTTCTAGATGACAAAGAAGATTGTTCCAGTATTCTCTTTCTTCCCAGTGTGCTAGGGAGACAAAATACAGTCAGGCCATATCCTGCATCAAACTCTTCACATGAATTTCCATGCTCAGTTATGTAATGAGACTTTCCACAAAAATCCTCACTGACATCCCCCTTTTGGGGTGGCTGTTGATAAGAAATCCAGAACTGGCTAGGGAAAACCACTGCATCATGCAGCAGAGCTGAGATTGTTACCTAAGAAATATATTTGCTTTCTCTTTTTTGACCAAATTATTTACAACTGAAGAGCTCATTTTAGTTGTATTTTTCTGTGAAACAGATAATATTCAATCACCTGCTGAGTTACAGTCTAAAAAACAGTAGGTCTTCATTATCCAGGGTTGTGAACTCAATTGTCTCATGCAAAGGAGTTGAACACCCATTGACTACAGCAAGCTCAGTTCAGCCAATGCTGGAAAATGGTCTTTGTTTTACAAGAATTGAAAAGTGATTAAGCACTTGACTATTATAATGCGTTGACATGAATTCCTGTTGTGATGCAGTCTCCCATTGCAAATACTTGTTTTGTCAATTATCTCAACTGGAATAACACAGGAATGGCTCAGATATGGCATATGAGGTTAACTTCTCTTATTTATTTTCATAATAGATAGTATAGCTTATTCATTTTTCTCTAGAAATTGCAGGTAGAATGTGTTCTTTCTCAAAAAACTCTCAACATTTACACTCAAGTTTCCAGTGAATATTTTTTTCAGTTGGGGTACAGCAAGATATGAAGATGCTACAGAAAGGATATGACATTTTTCCTTCACATCTCTTCCATCTCTTCCATTGAACCTTCATGCTACCAATGATGACGAATAATGCATTAATTTAGGAAAAATAATATATAAAATATTTATATCTCTTATTATGCATTATGGATCCAGTATTATACAAGGTGATGAATTAAATATTGCATTTTGAGGTATTATGATGATTCCTAGCAGGGTAGGATGTCTAAGTTAAGATTTTGCCCTACTCTGTGTTGGTCTAGCAGAGAAACTTTACCTGCTTTGCTAAGCATCAATTTTGGTTCAGTGCTAGCAGCTTAGTTCTCGGTTTTTCACCCAATAGTCTGTATTTTTCTTCAGAACTATAACGTTAAGAACAAGAAGTTTCAGACATGGAAATCCTCTGGAGTTGAAAGTCATTTTGCTTGTATTCTCTGAACCCTGGTGCTCATGGTTCTTTGCTTTCCAATGGCAACAAAAACGCTTCTCTGAGCTGCACCCATCTTACATCTGAGTTTGGGAGCTGAGAGGATCTCTGTAGCCACAGTGGTACTGCTTGAGCTTTTAACACTTTTCAGACATTTCTACATCATCTTTTATGGGTGGTGCCTGAAAAATGAAGCCCAGTACACATTTGAGTACAACTGTAGTAGCGGTTGAATAGCAAAAAAGGAAGAAAAACTAAGACACCCATATATACATGATATACAGGTATATAATACTGTATATCATATACATATATATCATATACATCATACTCATCATACTGTATGTGCTATATATGTGAATACAAAATGTGTACCTTTATTTAATACTATAGATTTATTGTGTATTAGATGGTGTATATAATATACTATATACTGTGTATTATATATTACAATCATGCAATAAATTGTTATTACTATTTGAATAACTCTGTTCTCAGAGATCCTGTCTGACCTGCAAAAACTTCAGAGTAAGGACACTATTTGCTGATCTGATTGGAAGGGCACAGGTAAAATGAGCAGCTGGTCCTGGGGATTCTCTTTGCAATGTCGTGGATAGCATTTGCCAGAAAATGTCAGAAGAAGATGTGTAGTATTTAATCAGTGTGTTTTGCCTTAGGCCCCATCTATGGAAGTGATCACTGATGTACATGCAATTAATTTTTTAAGGTTTGACAATTTGTAGTACCAGGGAGAAAACCATGATGACACTAAGGCACTAGGATAGGAGAAAAATGACTGACAGAAAGACAACTCTTTTCCTGGCAGTTCAGGGCCACAGTCAATGGCTGCTAACAGTCCCCAAACTACATAGGGAAGATTTTGTCAACACAGCGTCAAAGCAGTGTCTTCTGAGACAAAAGTGCTTTGTTTATGGGCACAAAAGGATCTCTTTCCTGTTAATATGGAAGAAGCAAGGACGACTAAATCAGAGCTCTGTTTTGAAAGAGAAAACTTCAGTCTGGAACTACTCAATGATGCAAGAAATCAGTAATTAAAAGAGGGCAAAGTTATTTAAACCTTATGTTAACCTTGAACAGGCAGAACAAGTGAAGGGAAGGCACATGTGTGCACACACTGGGCCTTTGTTAAAAATCATTACTCTTTCTTTAGCTGGGTAGAAAATTTCTTGTTGATTTGGATATGTTTGTCCTATTTTCAAGAGTTACTTGCATGCTTGGACATTTCCACCCTTCTGAACATCAGAGACAGAGTCAGAGGCACCCTGAGCTGGCTGGTTAAGGTGGAATTTTCTCAGTAGCTGTCACTGATGTCTGGGCTTAGACTGAGTTAGACTTGCATGTAAACTGCATCTACTTTGAACTATTTTTTTCTTTAAAATTGTTTTCTTGCTGCTGTATGAACAATAAATACTTTTTTTTCAATAATTTTGGCTGGCCACTGCATACTGCTGGCTGCTGAGTCTCAAAGGGGAACCACCAAACTTGCCAAGGGGTAAGAGCAGTGGGAATACATCACAAGTTTTAATTGGATTCTCATTTAAGAGGAGGGGAATTATGCAATTAGGCATGGAAAGCATAAATTTAAGGTTGTTCCGGGCAGTCTACATGCAGAAACCAAAAAGAAAAAAAAAAAAGAAAAAAAANTTAATGCTACAGCTGTTATATGGAGGGACATATATTCCTATAAGGGAGAAGACACATTTCTGATGACCAAGTCATTCACATGACCCTTTCCATGTCATCCTGGAATGAAACAGCCACCTCTTCTTCTGAGAAGTTTCAAGCAATCAGCCCTTTCAAAACAAGAACTTTTGGTCCACAGCTGCCCTGAGCTAACATTAACCTTCACCTCAAAATATGTTGCTGTAGAAGCTCATGGACTTGCTGTGAAATCAGTAGCCCCAGGCACCTTCTCCCCACAGAGAGCTCTGAAGGGAGTAGAAGGGAGGCTGCAGTCCAGTGGCAGAGCCTACTGGCACAACAGCTGTGGGATGGAGGCAATCAAGGGATCACAGAGAAAGTTATTCTGCCAGCACTCCAAATAAATAACAAAACAGTTGAAAAGTTCTGCTTGAAAACTCAGAGTGAGGGAGAAGTGAAAGAGAAAAATATCAGTGTAATAGGATGTGAAAGACTTTTTTTTTTTTTTTTTTTGAGTTAAGAAATATTGTTTCCTTCTGGGACCCCAGAAGGTGCAGATACAGGAAAAGAAGAGAGAAGAGGTATTTTTCTTCTAATTAGGAAGGCACTGGGGATAATAGTAATTAGTTCATCTACTGCAGAAATGTAAAATCTCCTGGCTGGAACTCAGGCATAGTGACTCACACCTTGGAGGAGATTAAGTATTGTTTTAATTCAAATCCCTACAGGGAAGACAGGTGGACAGAATGTAATTACCAGGACATCGAGGATAACTGCCTTCTTCTGAAAAAGTGTATTATGGTCTATAATATCTGTGAGCAGACAGGATCTTGGTTTTTCATCTGCAAGTTGGATGTCAAATAAATTCATAACTTTCTCAAGTGTCCTGTATACATTTGAAAAAGGCAATTTTTGGAATGAAGATTGACATTTCAGAGACAGCTCTTGCTGTCATGTAAAGAAGTAATTGCTACCCTGTGACAGGGATCATCTTTTAATATCTCAAGACAGCAACCCTCCAAACTTGTTGTATAAACCTTTATCCCAGTTTGTTTGAAGGGATCTGTACTAGATTGTGTTATTCATGCTTCCTGCATCAGTACAAGACTGAATTTTTTTATACCTAAATCATTCCTACTAAATTTCAGCACAAGGGTCCAGCCTGGTTTTCACAGCTGAAGAGCTTAATTTGTTCTGATTTATTATTAAAACAGCTCTTCCCCTGTAGCAGAGAGTTTGATAAAAGCAGAATAATAAAAAAAGGGCAGGCAAGATCAGCATATCAGTCACAATTATAGCTTGTCAGATCACACTGATGTTTGCAATATGTGTAATGGCAGTTCTTCAGGAGGGTGAGCATGAAATGAAAACCTTCATGGTGCCCACTCAGTGTGGCACAATTGCAGGAAGTGAGAAACAGCCTAAAACCAAACATCTGTCCTAAACATCAACACCTAACAAGGACATATCCTTAGCAAACTTTTCCCATTTCTCAATGTTTTGCATTACTGGGGAGGGTGCACACTATTGAAAAGCATTATTTAGCCAAGAAAATATAATTTAACTTCAAAATTACTCAGACAACCATGTACATAAAGGCACAGACACAAGTGCTTTGGACAGTGAAAAAAGTGGTGACTGTGACATCCATGAAAGAAACAGATAAGTGGAGGTGGGTATGTAGGGCCTGGCAAATCAAACTATTCCAAAGTTGCTGAAAGAGGATCCCACAAATCTACAGACTGATCAGTGATGGATCCAGTTAACAAAGAGTCAGTCACATCTGTGGATGAGAACAGGGTTGTCTGAAATCCAGTGGAAGTTTCATTATTTTGAGTTCAGCATTAAAATTGTTTATGGAAATAGGAAATGCTCAAGACTGACAGATGATTCATGTCAGAATAGATGGAAAATTGGACCTGTATTTGAAAGGCATTCATTCATTGTTACTTTGTTTATATACACTTGCCTCTTTTAAGAAAGGCAGTGTACAATTTTTCAGTAGGGGACAGTCCATGGGTAAAGGTGTATGTGTGCAGAATAGCTGGAAGGACTCTGAGTGGGTGAAGAAATTTAGAAGTTGAGATCTCTTCGTGGAGAGGAGAAGATGTTAGTTCAGTATACTGTGAAACACCTCCAATTTTTACTATTTTATTTTTTTAAGTAAAAGCTTTCTTTTCTGTTTCAGTGATGAAAATAAAAATAATAATCCTGATCAAATGGTCTGGAGGAAAAATGCCTGTTCTCCCATAAAAGTTGCTGTAGTGAGACTGTCTGCCACAGGCTACACAGCAAACCTGTGCAGCCTCTGCACCTACTGCTGAATGACGAAAAAGGGCTTATTTTAAAGTTTAAAATTTCCTTACGAGGAAGTTTTATCTAAAATTATAAAAGTGGGCAAAAAAAACCAAACTTTCATGTGTATGCTGATCCTTGCAGAAGTTCTCATTCCATGTGGCATTTAAGCTCATCTTTAACTGTTTAGCTAGATAAGGACTGCAGCTTTTGTGTTCTTTGTAAATATCATATTATATGCATGAGCTTACCTTTTGTGATTCATATTCCCCGTAAAATAAATTACAAACCTTCAGATGGAGCTTAGCGTGGATTTCAGAGATAAATGTGTATACATTTTTATAGACTTGGTTTGTATATGTCTCTGCATAAATATATTTATTTTATTATAAAACCCTATTATTTGTAGTCCATAAAAAATTCTAGTCAAACCCAAGATTTTGGTTTTTTCCAGAAATCCTTGATCACAAGTGATGCTACCTGTGCTCTGTCTGATGAAATGCATGACAGAAGTAATCCTCTCTAGCAAGAAAGGATCTAACTTTGTGGTCTCTCTACTGTACATTAAAGGACAGGAGGTGAAGTTATTTTCTTCCAAAGCCTTAAAACTGTTTTTCGTAAGTGATATTTTTTTTTCGGCAAGGCTTTTGTGTCTCTGACTGGAAAATTATCTTTGGTTTGGGAAAAAAAGAAAGCATAATCTGTATAAAATTGTAGTGGACTTAATGAAAAGCCCCTCTCAAATTATTTTCATCCCTTCATCTGGAACTATGGCATGAACTAATTTTGCTTTCCTTCCTTGACCAAAGGTCATCACCTTTCAATCTCAAGGGAAAACCAGTAAATTGCACTTAGTTTAAATTCACCATTGATGAGATGCAGCGATGTGGAGTCACATGTATGCAGGCTGTAGGTCACAACTCCATTTAGCTCCATTTAGCTATTCTGGGTCAGGTGGAATGACCCAGAGGAACAGCTGTGTATCTAAAATCCACAGTTCCTCCTTTGCTCCCTTTACTTGTGCAGTTCTGCTTCTTCATCCTCGTGTCTGTGGGAGAGGGGAGCAGTGCTTGCCCTGCTGTCTTACAGAAGTTCATTTCCCCTCACTGGTGTGTGATTTTGGGCAGGGGTTTTGGAGCAAAGGGTAACGTGACCCTGCTTGTTTATCCAGTGCTGATTGCCAGGTGCCAAGGGTCCTGCTCTCTCTGAGATCACAGGTGGGGTCTGGTCCAGGACCTCACTCAGCATTCACAGACACACAGACAGAGGGAAGCAGCCTGTTGCTCTCCTCCTTCTGACACCCTTGGTCCCAGCAGTCAGGAGAAGAAGGGTGAGTGGTGGTGCTCACTCCAGGGAGGGTCTCTAAAACACGTCATAGGTCTGTAGAGCACACCAGCAAGGCCACAGGTTAAAGATGAGATGTAATCTCAAACCTCTAAAAGCTATGTATTTAGCTTAAACTTGTTGGAAACCTCACAATCAATAGCCAGTACTGTTTAACAATGTTCAATCATTCATCCCACCATTCTCAGAAAGGTGCCCAAACCAGACTTTTCAAGAAGCAATCAACTCACCCCCTCCCAACTGGCTGTAGCAGAATCCAGAGTATGACCCTGCCAGGCAGGAGGTAAGCATACTCTGTTTACAACTTGAGGTACCTTCAAAGCACCTTCCTGGTAGATAATAATATTTTTCACAGTCCATTAAGTATATTTTTAAGAGGGAGAGGTGGCAATGGAAGGTACTGTCTGAGAACAGTAGGGGAAGCAGGAAATAAAGTTAAAATTCCAGTGCTGGACATAGATAAGGGAGACACTGAAGGTGTCAGAGCAATGTGGCTCAGGGCAAGTGTGAGCAGCCACAATTAAACATGGCAGAAGGAAGATGGGCATCCTGTGAAGGCTCCTCATCAATGACTGTGTTTGAGGAGTGGAAACCAAAGCAGGGGCAAAGGCACAACATCATCACAGGAGAAATTCCTGCGGATCTTAACAGGATGTTAAGTGAACCTCAGGAAATCTGGGTTGCTGCAGTAGGGGAGAAGCTGACTGTGAGAAGGTGAAAGGCTGATAATGTTTGAACAAAAGCACTGTCAGAGTGGGAAAGGGGGACAGGATAGGTACAAAAATGAACAGATAGAATCAGAAAGATCCAGAATCTAGGTGGATATACAGATTAAAGGAGAGAGCTGGCTTAAAGATGAAATAGAGAGCAAAAACTTGAATCAATATCCTTAACATCTGCTAGTGCATGAAACCTAAGGTGTGACATATAACGAACAGTTTAATAGAGAGAGGGAGGACAACTGAAGTTAAGGACATTCCCAAATCTGGGAGGGGCACATTGCTGCAGCTGGATGGAGCTTTCACAAGCTAGAGGCCAGCACTGCTGCTATTACTCTAAGCAAAGTCTTTCAATCCAGCAGAAGGCAAATCTTTTTCCAAGTTCAGTGGGAGCAGGTTGAGGCCATGTGTTGATGGATAAAGGCTTGATAGTCACAATCACCTGTAGTAAAAGGAAAATACAGGACTGGTCTCATATGGTAGTGTTTCCCAGCCAGCTGCTGCAAGTACAAATGAATGCATGAAATGCTGAGCTGGGGAGAGTCCAGGTGACAAATGAAGTAGTTTGTGTGCCATATCAGTGCTATAACAAAAAAGGAACTAGAGAGATGTGCTTAAAACTAAAATCTAAGTCTCCACCTAAACATCACCTTCTTAGGATCAACCAGGCTTTTCCCACTCATTAACAACCAGGAGTTTTGGAGATCTGTCACTGCTTTCTAAGTGCAATAGGCCTACAGTCATCAATCTGCAGCAATGTGTACTTCTTCTGGAAAGATCAATCTTGCTTAGGAAGGAAAGAGTGCTGCAAAGTCATAGGAGAAAATCTTATCTAAAAAATGTCCTGTGCTCTGAATTTAGTCAGGACACCAGCAAAGAGGAATGAATCAAATATACTGTGTATGAAGCACCAATACAATTGCCAAGTGTAAAACCACGAGCAATGTCCTGTCTGTTATCAGCTGATTCACTCAGGGAATTTGCAATGTGTTTTAAACCCAAGATGACTGTCCCAGTCAGTATCAGAGCAATGGCACTTCTCCTGATGACCTCAGATTTGGTTTGGCAAGTTCTTCCATCACATGAAGTGACTGTGGAAAGACAACCAAACCTGAACACAGCTTTATGGAAAAGTGGAATTTAGCATCAATATTGCAATCTTATTCCTTATACTCACAATAGAATCTATAAATTGAAGGCAATTTCTTTAACTATAAAATACATTTTAACAGCAACTTGTGTCAATCTTTGGAAGGTCAGACTTCTAACATTTTGGAGTCTATCACTTGGACATCTTATTTAGCATTTTGATAAGAGAGCAAGATCCTCTGCTAAAGGAAAGAAAGACAATTGATCCAATAAGTGTTAGCAGCAGCAAAGATAGCTCCATAGTACTTGATTTATGTTCCTGTGAGGCAGGGGTAGTGGGCTAGGCTGGGAGGTTGGATAGTTGTCTGCATGCATTTGTCTCAACTAAGAAGCAAACTCCACCTCACTGAAAACGGCTCTGTGTGTGGTGGCTTAAATTTTTAGTGCTTTAGTGCACAGGAGACATCCAGGAGGCTGAAGAGAGCCAGCTCTCTTTCACTGGTGTGGCTGAGCGCTCTCTTTGTGCCAGAGCACTCCCCAGACCTTTGGGGAGATGCTGCACAGCAAGGAAATTGGTAAATGCAGTTCTACTGGAAAACACCAAGCAGGCCTGGATGGGGTTTGGCAGGCAGGGAGCAGAGGAGGGAGAAATTCCCCACGGTTATAGGGCTGCACCAGCAGTCACAAACAGCCCCTGAATTCACCCAACCCCTTGTTGCTACAGAACATTTTGCTTGGGCTGTGCACAGAGTCCGGAATTGACATCAGACAGGGTTTGCACATAGAGAAGAGGCACCAGGGCAATATATTATAAGTGAGAATACAGAGGAGAAGAGCAAGAGAATTTGATATTTATGCCTCCAGGCAGGGGCAATAGATAATTTTGATGAATAGTTGTAACCAAACAGCAAAACTAAGCTGTGATCAGTAATTTGATGGTATGGTAAAATGTTTTGGTGATAGAGGAGAGTTGGTGCCTGTAATCAATCACTCCATAAACAGAGGCAAGTCTGGAGACTGATCAGGACTTTTTGCAGATAGTCAGAGATTTAACCAAAGACAAGGAAGAATCTTTGACTCATTTGATGTGATTAAATGCAGGTTCATGTATTATCTGCTGTAAAGAATATCTGTGACTGTGAAAGATCATTGCTGGTGAGGCACACAAAATGTCAGCTGCTGCTTTTAGGGAATTGAGCAAGATCTATTGCCTGGCGATAATTAACTATCCATCAATAAATGATAAGTGCTCCAGGAAATCAACACAAGAAAGAAGTTGTTCAAAGGAGAAAAGCAAGTCATTAGAAGGAGCAAACGTACTGGAACATCTACAGGAAATAGATGGCAGATCAAAAAGCACAGATCTGATACACATGAAGGTGGTGGAGGGGTGGTAGGAAGACGTCAGAGTCGCAGGCATCTGTCTGGAGGCTGCAAAATGGAAAAGTGATTAAAAGAAAACTTCCAAAATAGGCCGAGCTCATTGCATTGCACTGATGGAACTTGACACAGAATCTGTCCCTGCTGCACCAGGCTGGCTGTCAGCAGAAATTTAAGGACAACACCTGCCAGCAGAGAGGAAAAACCCCAACGTTTCAGTTTTCCAGATAGACCAATCAGCCCCAGTAGTCCGAACCTCAAACCCTGCCAGACACTCGTGGGGCTTCTCCAGGTAGGCAGGAGCATTTACTGGCAGATGCATTCCCAGTCTTCCAACAGCATAAACCTCCACTTTTAGTCATGGGAAAACTCAGTGTTTTAGAGGGCTTTCCTCTGTCCTGATGAATAAGGCTTATTCCATAACCTTTGTTCTCTTTGCCTGTAGAAGTCTGAAAAAGCCTTCAGTGTCTTTTCTTTGACATTGCTTCTCCTGTGCTTTTGCTGAGCATCTTTCAGCACTAAACAATTACAGCAACTTACATTGGCTGACAAGGTGGTGAGAAAGGTGAATGAATCTCCATGTTTAACCTAACACAAAGCTGTGGGGAGGACAGTACCTACAATGAATAAATACTCTGCCTTGGTGCTGTTGGGTTTAGATTACAGGAACTGAGTTTTAGCCCCTCAGTTCCACAGTGGCAAAGCTGTTTGCAGGTAGAGATGAACTTCCAAAATGTCACAGCACAGATATGAGAGAAGGAGAGAGTGCCTAAAGTGTCATGTCTGAATAACCCTTCTTCTGCCAGAAAAAGGAGAGCTCAGGTGCAGGATTTCTAAGTTTTGCAGTTATTTCCAGACCCTTTTGATGCTGCAGTCATTAGAGGTAAGAGGAAACCAGGAAGAATTCATTATAAGTACAGGAATCATGATCCTGATGTTTGTTAATAATATTTTTCTAGCTTTGGTGAGGATGAAAGAATGGCTGAAAACAGAGACATGGTCTACCTGGGCATAGAAATTGGAGCTGCTTGTCCAGGTCACACAGCTCCTTCTCTTGGCTGTCTAGCTAACCAGAGTTTCCCAGCTATCCCATATACCAAGATGATCATGTAAGGGACACGTGGGAACCTGAATTATTGATGGAAACAAAGACCTTAGAAAGAAATTAGATAAATCTTTAAAGAGTCAGATTTTAATAATCTTGCTGCCTATGGAGCAACTAATTTTTCAAGCACCTAGATTTTTGAAGATAATACTTAGTTGGAGGTTTTGAGATGAGTCTGAGATACCTGGGAGCAGCAAAGGTGGAAACCAGCTCTCTATTATAGGACAATTGCACTCTCTGCCCTCTATTAAACAGGGCAGAGACTGCAAACATAGAAAGAGAGAAGAAGAGGGAAAGACAAATCTATGTGATGGTGATTTGTTAACAACAGCCCATCAGCTGAACCAGAGTTATGATCATAGGATTTGTGTTATTTCCAGGCCAGCCATGCAGATTTTATTGCTGGAAATCACTGTGCTTCCTGGCTTTGGTGTAATTCTGAACTCGAGTGTCAAGGCCTAAGGAAGGCTGGTACTTAAGAAAAAACCGCTAATGTAAGGGTTTCCTGTGACTGACAGACTAGTGCTTCCCCCGGGCTGGACTGAATTAAATCTTCCCACCTCTCTCACTCAGAAGCTGACTGGGTGGTTGAGCAGCTGGGGTTGCATTTGCAGAGCTCTCTCATGCTGGCTTTGTTGGGCTGCAGAGCTGTCCTAGGGCACCCAACCCAGGGTCTGCCACCAGCCCCCGTGGGGAGTTTTGCTGCCCTCAAGCCTTGCTCCTTGGCTGGTCATTTTCTTGGCGTGGACCTGGCCAGGCTAATAATGTTGCCAAACCTCATTGCTGACTTTCCTCATACCCTCTGCCCGTGAGGGCATTCTCATCCACTGGTCCTTGCTTGGCTGCCTGGCTGCTTGAGCTCTCTGGGAATTTCCAAGGTAAAACCCCACCCTGGCCACTGTCAACCAAAGTTTAAGGGCAGCAGATCTCAGTACAGAAATGGCCATCACCTCCTGCTTATGTTGTGGTAATACAAAGTCTTCTGAGGGGTTTATTTGTTACCAGGTTTTAACCATGCTAGGTGTTATTTTCTATTCCCTGTACGAAGTGCCAGCTTATTTCATGTTACATATGTCGATGAGAGATCAGCCTGAATTAAGTTTGTTTTAGTTGTTAAATCACATTTTCCCATTGTTTAAATAGTTCAGACAGAATTTGCACAGTAACATTTTAGCTTTTTATAGCTGCCAAGAAGTAATACAAATAATTACCATCTTCCCTGGTGGGTTTTATCTGATTAAAGTGACATGTCTGCTTATGCAAGATATTTGAATAGAGACATTCAATAAAGTCAGTAACATTTAATTTCCCCTCTCCTCCTCTTTTTATCTTTTTTAAGCTACATTTCATATTTATATTAAAAGCTTGTTTTAAGGTTTGGGATATTTTTCTTAAAAGACTTTACAAAATAAAGCAAATTGGCAGCATAATTTATGTGCTGGTAATGAAATATTTCCTGACGCTATAGCAAGGTGCTAATGTATCTTGTTCATGCTAAGGAGTACAACATCTGTCTGAACTAGCTGCTGTGGAAATACCACTGGAGTAAGGAGTGAGCCAAGGTGGAAGCCAGAATTTTCCCCAGATTGCAACTGAGAACTGATTGAAGGAAGGAGAAATTAATTGGAAGCTCCCTGTAGTGTCAAGGGCTTGGTGAACCTGCATAGAAAAAGTCTTTTGTAGCATGTTTTGCTGATACAAAATTCCCTAGGACTATCTATCCTTGAATAAAACTTTCCACTCTTTCATCTGTTACCTGGCTTCAAACACAGAAACATTTCTTGCAAAAGGCTCAGTGCCTGCATCAGCTTTCAGCACTGGGTTCATTGACACATAGGTGGTAAAACTGAGATGTTAAAGTTCCAGTCACAATTTTAAGTCTTTTAGGCAGTGAATTTTCAGGTTTTGTGGTGTTGAATTTGCACCGCATGCCTGCAAGAAGCAGCGATTCAAACATCTCTCCTAATTAGTCTCTGAGGCATGTGTTCGTTAAGCGGTCAGATCAGGCTGCCCTGGTGGTATTTTTGACGACAAAATATCCCTCTGATTCTGAACACCAGGAAGGAAGGATGGGGTTTTTGGAGTTCCAAGCAATATACAATAGCTATGAGACCCGCACTTCCTGTTAGTCCTGGCTGGTGTTCTTATGCATGCTTTAGCAAGTACTGGCTGATGTATCTTAGACAAAAAGGCAAATGGTAGACTTGATGCTTGCCCCAGGGAGCCTTGAGTCTCAAATTTCCTTACAGGGGGAAGCTTTGGCAAGGTGAGACACACTAGAGAAAGCCTTTCTGCAGGGCTGCAGGATCCACAGCCACCCCTCTCCGTGCCATGGGGAGATGCTCACAGGGCTGCTGCTGCTGCTGCCGGGGGTCCCTGGAACTCCCTGTCCCATGGCAGGGGCATGGGGGCCATTTCATGTGTCCCTGCCTCTTTAAGCTGATGTAAAATACTGCCTGACTCTCATCTTTTCTATCCTGCTATTAAAATACCCACCAGGTCCCCAGCTCCTTTTGTGTGTTAGCTCCTCTTTTTTTATGGTTTAGGTTTAGATGTGACATTTCCCTTGGTTTTGTGAGACTGCTGAAGGTATTTTGCACTATTTTAGAGCTGTCAGTGGGCTGCATTTAGATTTCTGTGTAGATTACATGAGACGAGTGAGGTTGAATGGTTTATAGCTGCTTTCCTCCCTAGTGTTGCCCTGTGCTCTGAGTCCTATAAGCCAACACGTTGGTATTTTGCCCATAAAAATGATGCTATGAAATGCAGCTTCTTATATTACTTATTTTACTCTATTGTTACTAATGTTCATTGATTTCTACTAAAAATCCTTCACATGTACTAAAATACTGTATGGGAAGACACAAACATCCACAGCAAAAATGAAAAATGGCATTTATTTTTATTAACACTGTATTTCCTTGAATCTGATCACTGAGGCCAGCTTAAGCCGTTTCAGAATATATATATATAAAAGGACCACTCAAAGGGAGTTTAGGTATGATTCAATCCTACTTTAGGAACACTTTTCCCTGTCAGCGTAATATGCAGTGGTCTTGACTTCAATGAGAACCTTCCCCTACTCTTGCAGAGACTCAGGACACTGAGGACAGGGCAAACATAGATTTATTTACCATGAATTTTAACTCTCTACATGAAAATCCTCCTCACTGGCCTGCCTAATAATTCTGCCCAACTAAGAGAGATTGCAGGAAGACTTCAGTGCAGCACTATAATAAGCAACTGCAGAATCGTTTATCATTCCTGATGGCAAAGATTAAAAAACTCACCATTTATTTCAAAGAGATAAGTATGACACGTTAACAATTCTGTCTTTTCCTTACTGCAGACATTTCCATTTCAAGCCCTGACAATATTAAGAAAGAGATTTATTGGAGTTCATCACACAGCCTGAATCCTTTGGAGTCAGGATATTTATAATGATGTAAAAGTGACAGTGTCTACAATGATTTAAATCATTTAGTCTCTATGATAAACACTACGTTACCCTAAAATTTAAGGGATGCACTGAGAACATACATCACTCAGAATAAAAACCAAAGTCATTGGCAAATGATTTGGGTTTGCAAAACCCATGGTGACATGAAATAAAAGATTGAATGAGAGACGGTAACAATGAAGTCATAATATCCATGAGATAAATTCTCATGATATTTCATAAGCCCACGAGATAAAGACAGATGTCCTGTGTGAATGAAGTACCTACCTTTATACCTGAAGAAGTCAGCACTGCATTTACCAGGAAAAAGCTACAGTAAAGTACAGACAAGATGTTTGATGCTTGCCTGACAGGATCTGCTCTGATCATCATTTTGTGTCATGAAAGTTTGTAGATCAACTATTGGTCAATGTGTTAGATGTGCCCTGGGATAAATTAAAAAGTAAAATATGGAGATGGAGAAAAAAAGAAAAGTCAGACTTCCACCCTAAACTTCTGCACTTTATATCAAGTTAGGAAGAAATACGGGGGAATGAGGGAAGGCAGGAGGTGGCTGAAAGAGAATGAGAGAATTGATCTAAGGGTGAACAGGGAAATTATCAAAGATGCAGCAGGAAATGTTAAAAATAAATATTGTGATCTCAGGAACCCTGGGGACAGATCTAAACTCCAAAGTCCTCTCTAGAGGTTTAAAGAGAGGAGTCACTGGGAAAATGAAGAAGTTATGTCTCCAATTTGGCACAGAAGGTACAAGCAGGTCCTTCTGTCCATCAGGAGCTGGGAGAGCAGGGGAAGAACAGAGAAATGAAGAAGAATACTCAGCAGCTTGAGATACCTAATGCACAAGCTATGCTATAATCAGTCTGTCCAGTATTTTTTCCTATTCCCTTGGACTTAATTCCTCAAATTTCCTGCCCCCTTTTCTAGATAAGCTTGTCACTGTCAACACCATCTAAACAAACCATGGTGCTCCTCAGGATGCATCTCTTCTATTCAAAATACATGCTACCAAATTTGTTCTATGTGAAAAACCCTCACCAGGAAAATTCTGGTTTCTAAGCTGCAATTTTAAATGTGTTGGTGTTCATTTCTGTTCACTTTTCAAAGAGGGTCATAAAAATTATTCATGAACTGAACAAGCTGTGGGAAAGTTTGTTACTATGAGGTTTGTCAGAAAATTTCTTTTTACTTATAGGATCCTTCCAAGTTCTTCAAGCTCAAAGTGCCTTAAATATTTCTTTCTTTTCAGTGAATTAGGAATTAAACTGACTTCACCTTGGAAAGTTAATTTTCCATCAATTTTGTGTGCAGCTGCCTAAAGTGTGATGGAACATGCCCTTCAGCAATTTTTATTTTCCTGCCAGTCCTTTGGGGTTCTGAAAAATAAAATGAAAAAAGAGAGATGTAACAAGAGTTACATAAAAAGTATTTAAAGATGTACTTATAATATGGAGCTGGATGTTATGAGAATCAGAATAAGTAGCCATTTCCCCCTCAAATTTTTAGATTCAGAAGGAACACTTTAAAACAATTGAAAGCTGTTGGTTGAACTTGACACGAAGTCAGTGTGGACAGGAGTAATATAAGAGCAACAAGTGGCTGTAGGAAAGCTGTCCTCAGAGCATTTTCATTATCCTTGAGTAGATATATGAGTGCTTGTGTAAGGCTGCAGTGCACTTCCTTTGTCTAAAGGATGTTTCCTCACAGTCTGGCTGCAGGAGCCTCCTCCTGTCCTGCAGGGATCACTGAGTCAGCAGCAGAGGACAGGCTGAGAAGCTGTGTAGGTGAGCATGAGTCAGGTCTAATGGCTAAACACAGTAACTTTCCTCATCTCTCCCAAAATGCATAAAAACACAACCCATTTCTAAGCTGTAGCATATTGGTATGGTTGAGTTCTTTGGGAAACACAGTAGCAATGGCTCTGCTCAGGAGAACTGCCCTCAGAACACTACAGAGAATTCTTTTTGGTTTTGTGGGATCATGAACAGGAAATATGACCTCAGCTTTCAGTGTGTAGTCCAGAAAATCCTTACCCTATGGCAAATAAATACATATATATATATATTCACTTATAATATATAACGCCATGGAAGTGAGGGCTCAGGACTAAATTATCTTTAAGGACCCTTCTAACTCTTAATGTTCTATGAGTCTGTGGTTCTATAAGCTTCAACAGAGAAGAAAAATTCCCTTTAATGAGACTCTCTGCCACAGTGAATAATATAAATATGATGTAGGGGCTTCTATAAACCAAATATCATAGCTGTTGCCAAATTCCTTTTACTATTAAGGAACTATTTTAGTTATTAAAAAATCACTCACTATCTTGAGTGACATTTGGTAGAAAACAATGTAAGAAGTTTTGTGTTTGTTTTTAAAAAACAATGAGCTGTTATATTTCAATATAACTCAGATAAAATGCTGTTTTTCATCTTTAAAAATATTGGTTGAAATATCTAATGGAAGATTTTTAAGGCACAGAATGAAGATTCAGCAGTCAGCAAAAGCTCTGGAGGAGATAGTTGTGAAGGACAAAACTGGGTCAAACCTTTGAGCTTTGTCTGCTGCCCTGTTTGTGCCCATCACTGATACCCAAGAAGAGCAACCAAGAAGAAAAAACTGTGAAGTAAAGCACCATCAGCTCCCAGTGCTTTTGTCCCCCAGTCAGCAGGCTGTAAGACATCTCAGTGAGTGTTCAGTGTCCTCCTGTAGCCTGGAGATCCTCAGTTATTTACGGACCTCACAGAAGAGATGCACTCACTGACACAGTGTGCAGCACCTCTATCCTACTCCTGTTCACACCATGACTGAGAAACAGTTTTTTTTGGTGCCCCTTTATGTGTGCCCCTCTTTCTGTTTATGTTACAGGTGTGGGCAGAGACTGTGATCCTGTGGGAAAATGGGGTCCTGATTTCCTTCTAGCTCCTGCTTTCAATGGCAGGTAGTCAAAACAGATTCAAGCATTTTGCACTATGGGACTGCCCTTTCTCTTTCTCCTTTGTGAATTCAAAGGGGAACTTCACAACTGAAGTTAGGCTCTGAAAGGCATTCTCAGGCCACCAAGGGTTGCAGTGGGAATGGGATGCTTATGGGTTCTCAAATGGAGATCCCTAAGCTCCGCACCTCTCTCTAAATACTACCGCTGTTTAAAAATCTGACTCATGCAGCTTGATTTTTCAGGGCAGATGGAGAAGGACAGAAAAGAGATTACTTTTAGACCTAGCTTATCCTGAGGTGATAGCTCTCCGAAATGTCAGCACTATTGATGTATTGATATAATTAAACACGTCCACTGAAATGTCACCGCCGCTGCCCGGCGATCTGATGGACGGCTCTGGCTGGGGGACGTTCCCACACAGCACAGACAAATTGCTGGGATGCCATGCTCTCCTCCGGTGTCCCCTTGGTTCACGAGTGATGGAATGCTGCTGAAGGCAAGGAGGGCTGCTGAGTCTTACCTAAATGATCAGTCTCGCTCTCTAATTGTCCTAACTGTCTCTAATATGGAGTTGTTTTCACGTGAACTTTTCCCACAGCTCCCAATTTTCGGTACGTTCTACTGCCTACGCTTGTTTTTTTGGCCCTGGTTAAGCAATGCACGTGGGTTCCTTTCAGCAAATGGCTGAGTGGCTGACAAACAACACTCTTGTCGTTGTCTCTTTGCTTTAATTTGGATTTTATTTATTTACTGAAAGTCGAGAAACCTGTTCACTGACACTCAGAAATAATGGGATTTCTTCCCCAACTTGAGTTACATGTTGCTTTGCTGTTCTGCCATGGTAGGGCTCCACAAACTGGCCCAAGATTTCTAATAAGAGGAATGTCCTACCAAATACCAGAAAGTACACAAAGCTCAATATTAATTTTGGGTAAAGTAGGTCATGAATCTCTCCACAGGACATGGTGCAGATCTATCTTAAAAGTAAAAAATGGGAGGAAGAAAAATGGACAAAAAAAGAACCCTTAGCTCTTACCCTGGCAAGAAATGTTTCAGGAAATTAAAATCTTATAACCGCTGCTGCTTGTCAAAGACCTCATGAAAAAGAAATGGAAGACAGTTACCAAAAGAAACTTGAGATGAGTTGTGGAACCCCCTTCTCATTTTCTTTTTCCTTTCCTCTTCAAGGGAATTGCTTTCACCAAGAAGTGCAAACTATTAGGGCACATGCAGACAGAATTCTCCTGGAATTTGTGACAAACTGCTGCAGAGCAGTGTTAGATTCCACTATTATGTGCAGGAACTGGTTTTGGAGATAGTTTCTAATATTGCAAGCCAATATTGCAAAAAAAGAATGAACCATTTCCGCTGTCAGTCTCATTAATTATTACACTTCCTAGTATTACTGTTATTTGTGGAGGCTACCTCATTTTTTCCCTATGCTTTTATTTTTTAGAAAAGTAACCTCTTGTCCAGATCCACAAAACTCAGGATGAAACACGTGCAGATTTTTCTTCCCTTAAAAGAAGCATACTATTTAAGTTTTGATCTCCTGTAGTTCTGGGTGAAATATTCCATCTTTCATTTAAGAAAACCCACAGGTGCAAGAGAGTTCCTCCCTAATTCCACTGTATAGCAGTGGTTCTTAGGGGCTTCCCAGTCAAGATGAATGACCTAATGTGACAGACATCATCAAACATAGTGAGAGATTGTGTCTACCACAAAGAGATTATTTTCTAGGTGGAGAGGATACATAAAGGGCAGCCAAAGGAAATAATTGTTAACCATATTTCGCAAATAAGGAAATGAGACAGAGATGTGAAAGCCTAAACTCAGATGCATGGAAATCACTGGGAGCATTGTGGATTATTGCTTGAATAAAGCAGCATAACCTCTGTCACACAGGAAGCCTTTAGCAAAGAACTCAACGGCAATATTGTAGAATATTTGCCAGAGGTCAAGCACCTAGCTTTCTTTTTGAGGAAGAAAAGATAAAAGGAAGTAAAAATTTCTGTCCGTGGGATATTGTGTTGACACACACAAGCAAGCAATTAGAAGGATAAAAGAATTGTTATTCTAGAAAGTTACTTGGCAAAAGACTTTTGCTGCCAAGCTTTGGTGAGGCATCTGTCCAAGTAGGCAGAAATTTAATTTATTGCTTGTCTGGGAGTTTTTTAACCTGTCCTGGACCTTATAAGAGCCAGTGGTGCCATGGAAGAGCAGGCTGGAAGAGTTCTGGTAGGTTTGCTTCTGAGCCCATTCACAAGGAGGGCTGAAGGAGGGAGGGACCTCCAGAACCCATCTGGTCCAACAACACTGCTCAAGCAGGGTCACCTAGCTCCTGTTGCCCAGCACCATGTCCCGAGGGCTTTTGAATATCTCCAAGGAGAAATATTTAAAATCAGAGTCATACTGATCCAGCAAGTAGCCAAGAAGAGACACTGGTTATCTCTCCAAGGAGAGATATTCCACAGCCTCTCTGGACAACCTCTGCCAGTGCTCGGTCACCCTCACAGGCAGAAAGTGTTTCCTGAGGTTCAGAGAGAACCTCCCGTGTTTCAGTTTGTGCCCATCACCTCTTGTCCTGTCACTGGGCACCACCAAAACCAGCCTAGCTCTGTCCTTTTGCACCCTCCCTTCAGGTGTATACTTGAGGACCAATAGGTTAAATGCTTGAAAATATTAAATATGTGTATTTTGCACACATGTACAGCTATTTGGAAAAACCCAGGCTTGTCGTTGTTGTTGTTGTTGTTGTTTTTTTGGGTTTCTTACAACATTTTGGAGTAGTATCATTTTTTCAGTGGGAAAAAGGTTTTCTGGGCCAATCTCCCAAAACACTTCACTACAATTTAAGTAACCAACTAGATTAATCTTTAAATGCTACATTCTGTTAAAAATCTGGCTACAGTCCTGTTGTATGAAGCACTCACTCAAATATATTGCAGATTGAGAGCAGATTAGGACATGTAGTATGCAAAGACATGCAAGTTATAGCAAAACATTTAAGACAGACAATGCCAGTTTCTCAAACTTGAAGGAAAACAGATCATTAAAGAAACTATTCCATAGGATTATCCTGTGATCTGCCTCTCCTTTTTCAGTTTAGTGTTCTCCTTTTAAATACCTTTAGTGAATTTACATTTGATGACTATCAGCTTCTCTGTTATTACCTTTACCAGGATTTGATTATCTCCCACAACACTTTTCCAGTCCAGATGTTTTTTCCATTCCACTGTTAAAATGTCTTGGATGTCTGGAATCAAAATGGCATAAGAAACAGAAAACATACAAATAAAACACATAATCTCTGAAACTTTGAACTAGAGTGTTGTTTGGTTTTTTTTTTTTTTTTTTT
>VZTR01022001.1:185796-206626 GCA_013400775.1 Chaetops frenatus | reverse complement strand
TTTGTTTTTGTTTTTTTTTTGTTTTTCTTGTTAGGTGCTAAAGGGGAAATGAAATCTGAAATACTGAGGAAACCTGCACTAAAGAAATGAAAAGTAAAACTAAATACTGTTGCTATATGGTGTGTGTGAGTACAGTGGCAAATCCAAGAGAGAACATATTTGGCTACTTGCTGTATCTGTATGATTCTGCTGCCTTTTCAGACAATTATAACCACTGACCATGAAGCAGTGTCTAAATGAAGTCTGAATCCTCCTCTGAGTACAACATTCATCTCCTGTAAGAGGCAATGAGTGAAACACAAGTTTACTGCATGTGAGGCTCTGTTTAGATCTTTAAAACAAGAATAAAAAACTGGCAAATTAGGCTGAGGGTTTGTTTATTACAAACAGGTTGCATGCTTTAACTCTTCCCACAGGATTGCCCAACTACAGATCCTAAAAAACAGAGATACACACTTAGACACAGACACAGACACTTGAATAGATTATAGCCAAACAACTTACAGCATAGTATAGAGAATGAAATAGCTATAAAGCAAAGTATGAATAAACCCTGTTTCATAATAACTATAGCATTGACACGTGGTAAGCAGAAATGACCTTTACCTTTTTTTTTTTTTCTGCAACTTTTATTATTTTTTCTGCTGATGTTCTAGGAACATAACTTTGCATCACTGGCATATAATGAAAATTACTCTTCCTTTAGTTACTCCAGACACAAGGAGCAACCAGAAGGTAGAGTGAAAGCCATCTGTTTGGGGAAGAGTGCAGAAGATGAACCAGAGAATATGAGGACAGTTATAGAAATAGGAACTATAGACATGTAAAGTGAGTAGAAGTGAAATTGATACATCCAAGGGACCATAAGGAACAAAAATAAATCCTTTTTCATAATGACCAAAATCTAGATCACAGCCAGTTCTAGTGCCACAGGCTGTGGAAGGGGAAAGGAAACTCAGCACCTCCAACCTCCAACTTTGCTATCCAGTCTTGATTTGTTCAGTGTTCATAGACCTAAGCTGCAAAATGTTTACAAAGATTGAAACAATTCTTTTTCAAAAAATTATTGCACTGTAAATCCATGAAATGTTGTCTTATAGATCACAGATGGAAATTTGAGCAGCAAGACAATACCCACATCATCTCTACTCATCTACGGTGTAATACATTTACTTACAATCTTCTTATTCACTGTAGGTTATTTGGCTCATAGGTTCATAGGATGTTATATAACATAGGGCTTTTTTTGTGCATCCTTTTGCTCACCTTTAATTCCCAATAGGAAATGACTATCATCCCTGTGGCAAATTCAGTGAAGTTTATATAGAAAAATGAGAAAAAATCCTTAACACTTAGCTTCCTGCAAACCACTCCAGCAGCTGAATAAAAGAAGCCAACATCCCATAACCAGAGATTTTAGTGCAAATCACCAACATGTGCTAACACAGGCTTCAGATCAGAAAAGAGCAAAGGTTTGCAAGGTTGCACAACGTTCAGGTGCAGGGAGAATGCACATATGTCCCTTTATAAGTCCCTGCAGGGTATCGACATTTAGATAAAAGAGAGTTTGTTTAGGAGAATTAATTATTTCTCACAAGGTGAAAGAAAGAATTTTAGACAGTTTGTAGGAAAGAGTGACTTGCACATGAGAGAAGGTGAGGAAGTTTGTGACAAGACAGCTCAAGATAGGAGGATGAGGAACTAGGGGACTCTATCCCACAATTTTTGTGCTTCTAAAGTTGCATTGCTCCTTCCAAAACCCAGCTTATGGTGAAGGAAAGAGCTCAGTGCTGTGGCTCAAGTTTGAAAGCACGAGAACATTTGGACATTGAAGAAAATACTGATGTTTTGGCTGGCTTTTGGCTTCCTCTGAAAAAGAACAGGAACCATTCTTTCACTCGAAAGACAAGTCCTTGAGTTATTTTCTGTGACATCAGAGATCAGAAATCTATTGGAATCCAATGCTTTCAGCACTTTGTTTCTGTGTTTCAGGGAAGCTCAACTAGCCAATTCCTTTATCCATACCTTTTTTTTTTTCACTTGTAGCTGATGTTTCCTGTTGCCTGAAGTAGAGATCTTACCCATTCAATTCATCCCTTTGTTATTATTTGTGAACATAAGAAAGAATAATCGATAGTATTGGTGTATAATTCTACATGTAACAGTTTCCTGAGGGTTAAAGTCTTTTCTCTCTGGTGTTCTAGAGATCAAAGAAAAAAAAATCCCTTAAGCTCAGGTCATAATTGAAAACACACTAGTTTCAATATAGATTTTAGCACACAGAGGAATGAATGTCTTTAATTCAGGTAAACCCAGCCCTGCAGTTCCCCTTTTCCACTGTTACCGTCCGTTAGCCACCAATTTGAAAACAGCAGAGAAATGATTTGATTTCATAACCAAATAGCTGAGCAGAAACCATTTCCTCCAGCACAGCTTTTACATTTATATTTAAATGAACTGGCTGTGGCTGGGAAGTTCTGCCTCATTTAGAGACAGGAGTTAAAAAGACCTACTGTGAGTCATGGGGCAAAGCAGAATTAAGAGATCTAGATGAATTTCATGTGTCTCAAAACTAAAAGAAAACATACCACTTGTTTGTGTATGCTGAGGCTGAGTTCAGAGAAAGGTTGGATCAGGGTTATTCTGGTGCTGTGCACGGAGCTTGGCCACCACAGAGCTGCCTGCAGCTGTCCCAGGACTGAGGGACTGCCAGGATAGGACTTGCTTTTGTGTAACCTGGTGTGACTCTAAGCAACACCAGCTTGCATTCCCTGCAGCTCACACTGCAAACATGGCCTGTGGGAAACTTTGGGGAATGATGGGAAAAGCTGAGAGCTCATCCAGCAAGTTAAGGACAAATGAACCAGCTTTGGATTCACAGTGATGGACTGGAGACCAGATTCTCCCACTGCCTCTATGAAGATACAGTTAGCAAAGAGCTGTTAGCTTAAACACCAATTCAGTAACTTTGGTGTACTGTGCTTGGCCCTTCTGCAGACATTTTCTTCTTTACAATCTGCTTTACAAACAGGGCCAAATTATTCTTTATAATACACTTGTCAGGGATGAGAATGACAATCTTTCCTCTCTTTATAGTAAAGGAAACTCAGGTGCTGCAGTTATTTGCCCAGAGCCTGTCAGGACACTCACTCGAGAGAAAGAAGATGAGCTAGCAGTGATCATGGCCCTACTCAGCTGTGAATGGAAGTGACCTCCTGCCAGGCAGGACCTGCTGTATAGCTTCAGTCCTGCTCTTTTCCCACAGGGATGCTGGTGCTCTCAGTACATGACAAGGCACTGTCATTTCCCAGGAGACAGAATGACAATATATAACCAAAGAGTAATGCAGGAGGAAAAGGTCAGGATGGAGCAGAGCCCCTCTGGAGAAGTCTTTCAATAACCCACTCTTCCTCTGTGTGTGCTTCGCCTCCAGGTGTTAAAACAAGGAGGTTTCTGCTCATACCTGGTGTTCACTCCTTGCATCAGGTCTCTGGTTCCCCAGCTAATTTTCCCAGTCAGGTGTTAGGGAAAGTACTGAGTGCTGAGCACTCCTGCTGCAGACTAAAAGCAGTTATTCTGCATGGGCAGGCGGCTGCTCACGCTGAGCCCTGCAGGGGAATAGGTTGCATGGGAACCAAGAGGTGCAGAGAAAGAAAATGCCAAGGGAAATTTACTTGAGTGGGAAAAATACTGCCTTCCTGGCTGCTTCTGAAAGTCTTCCTGCTCTATTTTATTGGTGAAGGGAAAAAGTTAACTATATGAGTGTTTTCAGGGAACTGGAACAAAAGGTAGGCAAAGACTGAGTGGTCACCAAGCTTTCTGCTATAAGTTGAAAGAGGAATGAGACAAAAGTATAGATCCCTCCAAGATAAAACCTCTCTTGCTGTTAATTTCATGTGTTAAAATGGACAGAAAGCTCATGGCACTGTGCAACTGGCTCCCTTAGAGAAGTAGAGCCTACTGGCATCTAAGTGGGAGAGAAGGCAGGAGGAATAACAGAGTTTGTTCAGGGGGTTCCAAACCTGCCACTGTGTTTGTCAACCCTCCTGCAAACCTCCACATTGGTGTTTCATGCTTCTAAAAATTCTGAGATAGTGGTTATGGAAAAGGGAGCTGGAGTTACTATTTTCTTTACTGCTTTTTCCTCTTTCTGTTCAAAATCTTCATTTAAAACAAAAACCATATACATATGCTTTATTTATATATATGTATTTCTAAATATATATGGTTTTAATTATATATATACACAGGAAAAAGAATGATAAGGAAAAGGACAAAAAACCAATACCAAAATAAATTTAACAGAAAATACTCCCTGTATTCACTATGTTCTGTATGATGAAATTCAGAATTTATAAATTGTTTATAGTTATCTTCTCTTCAGCTGTTCTCTTCAGCTCTTTCTTCCTGAATTTCTATTAATTTCTACCCATCACCAGTGACTATTACTGGCACTGCTATTTGCATTACCTACCTCCAGATAGCTCAGGGCAACATACATCTCTTTTTACTCATACTGATGTAATACAACTTCAAAAGAACACAATTACAACAGTTACCAATGGCTGAACTGCAGAAGATCTGAGACAAGTTTTCATTTTCTTCCATTAAAATGTCATTAAAGTTTGTTATTTTCTTTGTAACGCTCACCCTAGGCAAGGTCCAAGCAGAGAGCCTAGACTCTTATTTAAGAATTTTCCCCTTAGCCAGTAGAGTAGGTATTACAGGAGTTATTTTTCCTGAAGCTGCTTGTGCAAATTTATTTTGGTGGAAGTTAACAACAGTGCCAATTGATAAACAAAATAGATAAGCAACAAGGCCTTGACCTTTGAAAATATATTTCAAACTTCAAACAAATCACTTGCCAATTTATTTGCAGCAAATTCCTTTCATGTCCTAGTGAGTCTGTCCCTTTAATTATAGTCTGTAAGGGCCTGGGGACAAACCTGAGCATGCATGTCATTACAACTATTCTTCTGCAGGATAGGTTGACTCCATTTAAAATGTTCATCACTCTAATGGTGCTCCAGGAAAAGTGATTTGCAATGAAAGGCTTGTGAGAGTGTCAGCAACTGAAAAGGCAAAAGGAAGTATATTCTGAAGACAGTATTTTTTGTCCTCAACTTCATTCCTTCCTTTACCTATATTTTGAACCCAAAAGGGAGATGAGTCCAAATGGTGCTGAGGATGTTCAAGGTGCTCCATACTGAAACAAGAGCCCCATTCCTATGGGTGTCTGTACATATTGAAGGGAGGACTAATGCCATCACCACTCATCAGAAATTCAGCTGGTGGGAGAGGTGCTAGAACAGGAACACCACTGCTGCCACATCCAAGGAGCTGCTAGTCAGGGCTGAGGACACACTGCCTTTTACAGTCAGCATCAGTGTCATTTCTGTGGAAAGTTGATTAAATCTGGGATGCTAAAGCCAGCAATGTGTTTTTCAGATGGCATCTGGTGGCACAGTGTAATAGACTATATTATTTGCTACATCATTGCTCATGAAATATTGTTAGCAGGGTGCAGATCATTCGTCCATTAACACCCTGTGAAGTCACCTTGAATCCCATGTTTCCAGAACAGTGGAAAGGACTTCTATTTCACAGCTGAAAAATAAGCCATTTGGATGCTTTTAAAGTGCCTAATACAGAATTTAGCTATTTCAACCATGCTCTCTTACCTATCACAATTTTTCAGCTTTAAGATCTCATCTGGAAGAGATGCAAATATCACTCCAGTTGGTCTGAACAATTGGGATGCCAGAAGTTAATATGACCCTTTGTCTTTTTGGTGATAGTTCTCTAAGGAGATATTTTTAAAGGTGTGCACCATATATAGATTATTATATATATTATATCAATCTATTCTCTATTTAACCATGCTGGGATGTGGAAAAAATGTTTAATTCTCATGATTTGTTGCAGCTCTATGTCACCAATCAAATGCATATTACTATCTATACCAGAGAAACAAATCCTTGAAATTACTCAGTTGCTAAAGTAATCCATTCAGAGAGTTTTCCTACCCATCCAGTTTGGAAACTAGTGGCCAAGTAGGCTGACAGCTTTGAACTCTGATGTCTGCTGTGAGAGGTCAGGGACAAAATAATGGTGATTTATTAGGTTTGTCAGGAATTGCAATACTGTTTCTTCCTGCTGTCCCCCTCTCCTACCCAGAGAACATTTACACAGTCTTATATTGAGTTTTGACTTGCCTTTGCCAGTGGTGAGAAGAGTTAAATGAGGGTAGTTCACACTTCTCTGAGCTACTGTGTATATCTGTTGTAGATGCAGCAAGACAGTGCTGCTCTGGCTTAGAGAGGTTTCCTTTGCAATTAAAAACTTAATTTTTAGAGTCTGAAAAATTAATGTTGTCAGAAACTGGTGGTCCTCCAGAGATGAGTGCACTACAACTGAGTTGACAGTGATGTCTAATTTCCAGGAGAGAGAGAAGTAACCCTGGAATAATTTTACTGCTCCATACTGCTCTATATTTCACTAAGAACTAGACACAAGGTCAAATAAAAAGAGTCAAATATCGAACAGAGGAATAAAAAAGAAAGGAGTTTCTTTGAGCAGAACTACATGAAACCTTGGAAGCCTTCCCTTCATACTGAAAAAGGTTCATATCTTTTGAAGTTCAAATAATGCCAAGAATCAAATCTGAACTTTGATATCAACTGTGAGACACAATGAGTAAAAAAGAATGTCCATTACTCCAGATTTTTCTAAAATTTCTTCTCAGCTTTCATCAGCTGATCTTTCTTTGATCTTTTTTCTTGATGATAATTACCAGGTGAAACCCTTGGGACAGGCAGTATAAGGCACACAACAAATACCTGGCTGTTCTGATGCCCCTCACTCAACTGATGGAGGCACTGAGGGTTAGGACCAGCCCTGCATACATTGCAAAGCACCCACTAAGGAGTAAAAATGTGACACTGAGAAGAGTCAAGGCTTCTGCTGTCTAAGAGTGGCCACATGAAAGCACAAAGGGTTACCAGTGCTCTAGAATACATGGACTAGCAGTGGAAAAATAAAGACTGTAAGAAAGAAAGTGGTGCAATTTAATTGATTACAACAGTGGCAAGATGTCACAGTAAGCCTTCACATACATAAAAACCTACAGCCAGTGGGACTAAGACAAGATATAATGGGTTTAAGCTACAGCAAGGGAGGTTAATAAAGTAAATGAGAGAGTTGGAATGTAAACAGTAGAGACACACTTGAATGAGTTTCTTGGGAAAATTAAGGACTCTGTCTGTGTAAAAGCTGTTTATAAAGAACAAGTTATGCCAACATCTGTTAGAAATTTGATCCTGGTGAGTCTGTGAGAAGGGCCAGATGACTGCTTTTAGATCTCTTTTATTGCCCTTTATTATGTCTTTATTGCCCTTGGACATTATATTCCTCCATTAGATTACCCACTACACATTCCTTGAAAGCTTGGCTAAGGTAGCTTACTTTTCCCTCTCTAGATGTTCTAGCTAAAGCAACATATGTGGAAACTGCCATTACCTTTTGTTCCCACATTTTTTGAGGAGAGCTGATTGCATCCCCAGCCTCTTTTAGTGCTACCAGAAAATAGGAAACATAGAATGATATCTGAGGAGAGGCTTGGGTGGCCAAATGAGAGTGTTTAGCCCCATTTAACCCTGGGCATCTGTTTCTAGATCTGTTCCTGGCCTTGAGCTGCCACTCCAGAAGGGTCATATCTGTGTGCCCTGCATCAGTACCCAGACACTTAAGGACACCCTGTGCCTCAGAACGGGAATTCCACACTTAGCTTTTTGGTAGCTGCAAGTTATAGTTAAAAAATCTGCTTCTCTAGAGCAGCAACTACTGTCCTACACATGTTCTGACATTATGGATGGTGAGACAGCCCTGATTCAGCACACTGCAAAATCATGTGCAGAGCAGGCAAAAAGGAACACCTGGCCAGGTCAAAAAAGGAACAGGCTGAATGCTTCTCTCCATAGGTACAAAATAAAACCCCACAGGAAACCAGATCTAAACATTTTTGTTATTCATGTTCTCTCCTCTGGACAGCATATTGCTTTGTTTGCACATATTAGTTACTGCTGAAATCAGTAATATTATTATAATTAATTAATTTTGAGTCCTAATTACTGAGACTGAGTTAGACACACTCATTTTAGTGAGTACAGAATAGAGCTTCTCTCTGCCTTTGCACAGGTGCTCTGTCAGAAGGATTTAGCAGAGGCAGAGCTGGTGCTTGCAGGTTTTCTCATTTGGTATCAGAATGAAATGTGGTACTTCCATCTTCTGTGTCTCCACGATGTTATTCTTGGTAACATCCTAAATTAGCTATTTATTTGCTTTATCTATTTTTGATTTGAGGCTCTATTTGTCTAAATATTCCAAATACAATGAGTCATGAGTACCTGAGTTTAATGCTTTCCATTGTATGAGCTGCAGAACTATGTCATTATTTAGTTATACTAGAAAAATAAATATTCTGCACTGTGTGTAGTGATGCAAAGCCATTGAAGCGTTTTTGCTATTGCCTTCAATGAGAGCATGATTAAAATTCTTATAAGTGGTCATTAAAACCTCAAAATACCTGTTGAAGTCTGTGATAGTTAGTTCAATTAAAACGGTATTCTGAAAATCAACTGCAGTAATGACAGCCTGGCATTCGGTGATTTTGTGTAGCAGTAGCTCCAAACTTTACTCAATTTGCATGCTGCAAGCAGAGGCTGTGGTCCTCCCTTCCTTAGGGATAATTGGGAATATCAGCTAATGAGCAATCCCCAACACCAGCAGGCTTCACAGCTCCAGTAAATACACTGAGATAGATTTGTGAGATGGATTTGTGAGCACGGGCGGGCAGAGCTGGGGGAGCTGTGCCAGCCACCTCCTTTTCTCTCCCATCAGACTCCCAGGCTCCAAAGGGAATCACTGAACTACGTGGGAAGCAGCTCCCACACGGCCAGGCTTTGGAGGGGGGTGATGCTGCCAAACCCCAGCGCTGGCTGCAGTGTGCTGGTGCCTGCTTTAGCCCCTGCCTCTTAGAAGATGAATAGAACCAACTTGCCCAGCTCATGAAGAGGCACTTGCTTAAGGCAAAAAGCATTATTCCACCAGATTTCCCTGGCATTTCTGCCCAGTGAACCCTGAAGTGGTGGTGCAGTGGGAGGAATCTCTGAAGGTGTCTGATTCCAGGAGACATTTACTGAGTGCTGGGGATGTAGCAGAGTAGGAATTATCATCTTTGCCACTGCTCTCGAAAAGGAGTGGGCTGAACAGAGCTGGAGCACAGACTTTCAGCTGCCAAAGGCCAGGATTAACAGCAGCTAGGCTTTGCCTTTACAGGATGGCTCTGTGCAATCCAGCCCTCCCCACTCCCAAAAAGGGATTTTTCCAGTAATAAAGCAACTGTCAAAAGAAGCTGTTGTTCTCTTCGTTTGTTCCAATGGATGTGGTACATTTTTCCTCTTTTACTGTGCTTTTACTGCACTTTCTCCTTATTATCAACTTTAATGGATTGGTGACTAGCTTCAGAAAAATCCAGTCTGGGTTTTGGTGAAGCTTTTGTGCCCTAAAAAGAATTTTCAAGTCTGATGTGAAATCTGTGCAAAACTGAAACATCTTGTGTTTGAATCAGGAAATTCATTTAAGTCTGCCAAGTTTTGCTGTGCAAAATTGGATTATTCCATACCTAACGTGCAGTCAAAATTCACAGTTGGAACACAGAGAAGCATAGCCAAAGCATGCAATAAAAAGAGCTGTAGGTCTCCTATATGCTAAAATGAAACAATATTTTGGATCCTCTAGTCTAACATTGGAGCATTTAGTAATCATTGCACATAGTGGTCTCTTATACCCTAATGTGGTTCAGTTTCAAGGCATATAATTTTGTGGCTTTCTCTTTTTTTTTTTTTTTTTTTTTTTTTTTTTTTTTTTTTTTTTTTTTTTTTTTTTTTTTTTTTTAGCTTAGGAGCTTGTTACATGATTTATAAATATTCTGGGTTTCTAGTTCATATTTCAGCCACTTTTCCAGTGGCTTCTCTAAAACCATACTTCTCAAAGATCTCTAAAATACAGTTTTCATTACCTGATGCTTATGGGTTAATATGAGAGTTAATGCTGAAAGGGTTAATAATTAATTTCCCTCTCAGCTAAGCTGTTTCATTTTCAACTTGTTGACAAAGCAAAAAGGAAGTTCAAATTTAGAGATGTGCAATCTAGGAAAGAATGAGTCCTAAAAATTAAATGAAAACATATACCTTTTGTCACTTCCAACTTATAAAAATTAGAATAATTTAGCATTTCTGGGACCAGAAAGATCAATATGTTCCTAATGGGACCAAAAAATATCTGAGAACAAACAAAACCAGAGGGACAAGAGTAAAGGTTGTTGGGATGGCAGAGAAGCTGGGTGCAGCCCGTTACGAGGACTTCTCTGGAAATGTGCTATCCCATTGATCATTGTGATGTTGAGAGGAAAGAAGAAAATAAGCCCAGGAAAGATAAAGGTAGAATAAAGACTGGGAGGCTGAATGTGAAGAATATTCATCAGATTGTAAGTACAGATAAACTGCAATAAATCCAAAGGTGGGCAGCTTGAAGGGAAACTGTCCTATCATTATTTTTTGATTTTCTTTCTGTAAAGAGTCATTTGCTGAAAGCTCTTCAGCAGGACTAGCAGATATATCAGTTCATTAATAACTCCCAAAGCATTGAAATATTTCTTTGCTGCAGTGTCTGTAAGTGATGGAGAAATAGTTCAGTACTCCGTGTGTATAAGTGGTTCTCTAACACCAAACCCTTGAGTTCAGGAAATAAAATGAACTTCCTTATCATGTTTGACACTCATTGTTTTTCGTTTAGTTTCTGTAATTTTTTCCTTCTGAGCTTTTTAAAGTTATGATATATTCTGGGTTCTACAAGGCCAAAATACAGACCTCTCTCTTTTTAGAATGGTCTGCATTTTTCAACACCAGAGCACCTCAGTACTTTCAAAGTTCAAAATAAAAATCAGAGTTGGTACTTCCCACAGTGCCTTATCAGGAGACTTATTTTCCTTGTTTCTGGTCTCTGGTAACCTGCTGCTGGTTGTTAATCACAACTAGTTTCTTTTGGTCTTCCAGAGGAACCTGCAGATGTTATCCCCCTTCTGCTTCACTACCCACTTCCCCTTTGCTGGCTTCTTTCTTATCATCCACATTAAAATTCAAAGCATGCACCGGGCAAAGTCATGGAGCTTTAATCTTGGTCGGAAGTTAGTCCTGGATCCATCACAACTGACACTTGAGGTAATTTGACATTGAGAAAGGAGTTATCCTAGGCCCCAATTCTCATAGCACTGCTGAAGCTGAGCAGTAAATAATGAACTGCACCATCTAATTGAATTGGGCATTAGGGCTCGAGGAGCACTGCTTGAGAATAAGCATATGAAACCATCAGTGAACAGTGACGAACAAGCCAGAATTGAGTTTCAAGCTGGACAGCATTGATGTTTTTGCTGGGCTTCTCAGCAAACACTTGGCCTTCTTTTAGATCTTGCTTGACCTAGACAGTGCTCAAACTTCTCTTAATTACTTCAGCTTACAGCTACTTAATATGTTTAATTACTAATCAACTAGACACCTCCTGCATGCTGCTCCCTGTCACTTAAAAAAATTAAATAAAGAAAGCGTAATTCAATAACTGCTAAATAATCTTTTATAATGTTACTACAACAGTTTCTTTGTAAGTTACTAATGACAATTATGCAAATGTTAATTAAGGTTATTACTGCTCAGTTTCTATTGACTGGGGAGAAACTAATTCCTAGGCAGGACCAGCTGTATCATGTTGCCTTAGAAATATTTTAAGTCTCTACACTTATGGAAATAAGAAATCAAGACCCTTATGGTACATTATAGAGGACATACATTTTCTGGAGAACTCTCCTTCCATACCATTTCCCTTCCCTTTTTAGATCCTCTCATTTTACTTCCTAGCAAGGAGTAGGATCTTTCCAAATGACAGTAGTGCAGTAATGCAGTAATGGGGTAGGGGCATGAAAAGTATGGAGGAGATGAAAGTTTCCGTCTGGACTGAGCAGTGGGTGTTAGAAAGGGTAAATTCAACCCTGCCTTAACAGCTTCCCTTCTTCAGGAGCCAGGCTGAATACCACATACCCCTTTCATATTTCTGAGGGTGCCTCTCAAATAATTCCCTTACACTGAACTCTTCCTCATTTTTGCTAGGTTTGATGCCCCTTTTAAATGCCAAAAAAGAGTGTAAAAGGGTTGTGCATAGTAAGGAGTTATGAATCCCCATAAGATCACAAAAAATATGGAGAGACTAATACATCACATAGTGTGCAGTATCCATAGGTCAGAAAAAAAAGAGCAAAAAATGCTGATGCTTTGCAAACAGTGGCATAGAAATATTTGTAGGAGTAGTAAAGAAAAAAGGTGGAGTAATGCAAGTGGAAGGAAAAAAGTACAAAAACCTCATCTTATTCCTTGCCTCAGTGGCACACACTGTCATCTGGTTAGAGACCTGTGACTGCTCAAGTTGCCCAGCAAGTGGATAAAAAATGTCTTAAAATTTCAGCAGCAGGTTGAGGAGGGTAAAATGAACTGTTAAGGTCCTGGAAAGTGCATGGCCACGCTCACTTACAAGCACGAGCCATTTGTCAGGCAGGCAGAAACATCAAGCAAAGGCTACAATTAAGGCCGGAGCAAAACGCTGCAGCACGTGGCCCTCTTGGGAGAGACTGATTTCAGAGGCAGCAAGGGCGGGCACAGCTCCTGTCCTGTGTTGTGGGCTTCCTGGCATCACCCAGCTCCTCTCCCTGCTGCTCCAAAGGTGTCTCCTAGGACACCCTCCTGCTTTGCATCAGGGCACGGCTCAGTCTCAGCTCAGGCAGTGGAATCACCTCCTGTGCACAGAGCAGGTGCTGTCCAGACTGAGCTGAACAGGGGTGGTTTGAATTTAGCCTCTCTAATTGAAGGCTTTGGATGTGCTGCTGGGACAGCCGTGCCAAAAAGCAGGCAGCCACAGAGGGAAGTTCAGCAGAACAGCAGCTTGCTGTCAGGGGTGATGCCAGCTGCCCCGAGGACTGTGTGGGGTCAGACTGAGCCACAGGGCAGGTTCAGACAGAGAAAAAAGAGTAGTGGGATGGAGTGAGGTTTTCTCCTCTTTAAACCTACATTTGCCAGCTGAGTAAATACTCATCACTCAAGTGAGGTCTTGGTTTCCCTCCCAGGCAGAGATCATTGCAATCCCCATGTGTTACGGCAAAGGTCCCACCTGTCTGGCATTGGGTAACATGAGGCAGAGATGGGACAAGTAACCTGTCCCTCTTCCTGTCATGTGCTTCTGGACACATCTGACATTAGCTGCTCCCTTCATTGGATTAGACTGAAGCTGCTGAAATTGGAAACCAAATCCTGTCCGTATGCCACCCACAGAGACAAGCCCTTCCCTTCCTTCCTTCCTTCCTTTCCTCATTCCTTCCTTCCTTCTCTCACCACTCCCTCATTTCTGGTTTAGCTGTAAATGTCTCAGTGAAAGAGCAGAAGCATAGCCAGAGTTTTCACAGTGATGTCAGAGCATTGTTGTGGTAATATGCAAAATAACCAAGCCTTACTCCAACTACTGAAAAATACCAAATGGAGAGGCAGAAAGAGATTCATGGCCTCTGTCTCGCAGTAGTGATTCAGTCCCTTAATCACATCTGTGGCCAAAGCTGCAGACTGTCCGAATTTAAATCAGATCTGTTGCCACCATTGTCCTTTAGATGAGACTGCCCAGCCCAGGGACAAATGTAGTCCTTTTCTCTGAGCATCTGACACCCTTCCTTCCTGGCTTAGCTTTGGATGTTATGCACATGGGCTCACATCTTTAATAAATATGTTTAATTTAACCTCAATTCAATCAAGCTCCTAAGTTTTGGGGTGTCTGCAGATTCTCTGTTGGCTACTGAGTGTATTTTAAAAGCACGTGGAAAGTATCAAAATCTACTGCTCCCTTAGGGCATTCAATTCGCCTCATTTGTCAAAGTAAAATGCACATATCAACACACCTTTTGAGGTGAAGAATATCTAGGAGAGTTGCAACCAGGTAAGTTCCAGTTTTCACTGAGTAAATGCTGCAATTTCTTTTGAACAGACTGGTGATATGAAATAATGAACCACTAAGCTTTGCACTAAATTGACTATCCATTTTTATCTTGCTGGTTAATGTTGCATTCTGTGATTATCTAGTCTCATTCTCTCATTTTTGGCCAGAGCAGAATAATTTTAGCCCAAACCTCAGCATCTCTCTTCATCGAAGGCCAGAGAGTTTAATTGTGGCTGGTCAGTGGCAAGCACTTAATTCTGAGAAAGGAGAGACCAGCTCCATGTGCACTGCTTCAGTGTTCTGCTCCAACACGTTAGCTGCAGTTCTAATTTCCCTTTCAACCCATTCATAGAAAGAGCTCTTAATCCTGCCTTCTGACCTTTTTAGTCACTCTTCTCCCCTTAGCCCCTCAGTTTACACTAACTACCAAGTGAGAAAGTGCCTCATTCAGAGCCAATAAAGCTGCTGTAGGAAGCAGAAAGCAAAATGCTCCATCTCCCTGAATGAGCAAACAGCTCTCAGTGATGTTACAGTGACATCTCTGGCACGGGGCTGAGGGGGAGTACAACACTGCTGCAAACCCACATCAATGCAACTAAACTCGGAGCTGCAGTGACCATGACAGAAATACAAGGACAGATTCTTTGGCTTCCTCAACATTCAGAAGATAAAAAAGCTCCTATTTTACCACTTTATGACTGTAGTTACTTCAGCCAAACTGTGTAAGACACAGGTTGCTTGGAAAAAGACAAGGTTTCTTTTCAGGTTTTTAAGACTGGCATGTATGTAGCTCTCTTTTCTTGTGCAAGCAAGAGAATCTGATACCATCCCAAGACAATGATTTTCAGGGACTAATATAACAACCTGGGTAGAAAACCCCTATTATTACATTTTAGATTAGTGGCATGACATGGGCTACCTAGCAGCTTTCAAATCTTGGCCTGGATAATGGCTGTTAAATTTACAGAGCACATTTAATATATATAATCAAGTAATGAATAACATAAAATTTCTGTACTATATTTTGAGGATAATCTTCTGTAACCTATCATTTACTATTAATTAATAGCAAACAGTTCATTGTGATGGGACCCAAAGTGCTGTAACCTGACCACTTCTCCTGATTGCTTAGCATTTTAATGTAGAGACATTAGTCTTTGGCTGAAAAGAGCAGTCCAAAGGATGAGAAATATAAAGAAGTGCATGGAAAAAATAGAATATCAAAGAAAAATAATAATAACCCAAATACAGAGATACTTCCACAGCAGTAGGAATGAACAACAACAAAAATACCGAAGTAACAGTTCTCATATGAAACTGCCTTTACAGAAGCTAAATCCCAAAGTTGCTTCCAAGAGACACACTAATGCTGCCCAGTGCTGCATCAGGAATCTCAAAGTGACACCTATTTTGATCCATAAAGTAAAAAGCCAGCAGACTTGGCAGCCACCACTATGTTCACAATACATTGTCTAGAACTTCATGACTCAGCTCAGGGTGTAAGATCCAGCTCCTGCAGCAGGAGCTCAGATCTCTGTTTTCAGCTGGAAGTTGACAGCACTGTTGTGATAACAAAGAGCTGAACTGCATTTTCCAAACTGACAAGTTAAGAAAAAAAAAACCCACTGTTAGTGAGGAAATTCAATACAGCAGGAAAGGAAAAACTAGGTCTTTATAACCAGTTCCCCACTGCTTATATTACAAAACCAGTGAAAAGCCATTTTTCAAATGTAACTGCAGACCTGAGTCTTTTGTCTTTGATCAAGGCCCAGCACACACTGGCTGTAAGCCTGACCTTGGGCTGGGTCCTGCAGTGGGTGAAGTTTGAAGCAGGGCTGGAGCAGACTGGCAGGTGAGCTGTGTCAGCTCTGTCCCCTGTTTCCAACCCTGCTTCTCTCTCCATCTCTTGCAGGCAGCCAGAGCACAGTTCCCTGGCTGTGCCCCCAGAGCATGCCTGGGGTCGTGTCATCACTTTTACCTAGAGGAAAAGACATTCTCCCCTGCAAAGAGAAACCTTGTAGGGAGAAAGAGAAGATTGTCACTCCCAGTGTGAAGGGAAGAAAAGTCGAAGATGAACTTTGTCATGTGGACTGAATGCTGGATTAGGCAAACACACAGCTAGAGAGCCATTGTGAGTGAGCTGGCTACTTGGGACAGATCTGACAGGGTCACAGGACAGAGGGCAACTGATCAGACAGGTCAGGTTTGGCTAAGGTTATTCAGGAGGTCAGTGGCTCTGCCAGAAACAGAATTTAAGGCTGTCTTTCTCCTGTCTAACACTGTTGATTTTTCAACTAAATCCCCCTGCCCATTCTGCAAAAATATCCTGCCTTTTCCTTTGCCTTCTGTGCACTCCAGTCTGCTCCTACTTAAAAATCAAACCAGATGATTCAGAGGACCATGAATAAGAGAAGATAAATTAATGGTCCTCGAAGAATAAGAAGTGTGTGCACAGAGCATTCATATGAGCAAGCAGAGTAAAGCAACAGAGAATTTTTAAGAGAGAGATTTCTGTCTTGAATATTTGTGAGCAATGTCTCTAAGAGCATGATGTTGGGAGCTATTACTGTCTCTTTCCATTTTTATTTTGTTCCCTCCTTTCCACCTCTAGTCTTCATCAGCCTTTGACTTTTGCCCAATCAGAATTGTTTTGTTTAACTTCTTTGACTGAAGTCTTTGGGGGGAATGAATAGAACTCTTAAGCACTTTTGTGTGAGCGAGACTCGTGGCCTTCCTATTACCTGATTTATGAGCAAAATTCCACAATTTCATACCCATCCTTGTACTTTCTACCTTACCTCTGATATCTTCCCCTTGCCCACCTTGCAGGGCATGCATGTGTTTCCATCCAGTGTATGCACTGTGAGCTGTGCAATGGTGCCCCACATCACACCAGTGTTCCAGGAGCAGAGCTGCAATGCCTACACTGACAGCAGCACTGCCACAGAACACAACTCCTCTTTACCTAAGATTCCCAGGGGGGTCTGTCAGCTGCCAAGTATCTTCCTGAAAGAAAGGGGAGCTGAGAGAAACCTGATTGACTTTTAATCAGATAGCATATGGTGCCAAGGAGAACAAAGGGGCCATATTGACATTTACCAAATTAAATGGTTAAGTAGGCTGGAACAGGCCTGATGCTGATGGCAGACCTACAGCAACAGCCCACTGGGCACTGCTGTTTGCAAAACATGTGCTGAAGTTTGGACACTCCTTGCATCAGTGGTGCGAGGGAAAATGAAAGGATAGCAGATGGCAGATTGGCAGTTTGAAGGGAGATACAGCCTGGCTTGTCTTACTGTTTTGCCATAACTAAATCAATATTTTATTCCCTTGTTCCCAGGCTGAAAGTGCCCTGGCTTGTTTGGTGTGTCATAAAAGGAGTTGCTGTACAGATTTCAGCTGTCACCCTGCTAAGTGGCGGGTACAGGGCTCTGGTCAGCAGCAGGCACTGCCTTTATGTTAGACTTCATTACTTGGGAAAGGAGGTGTCAACAGCTGTACCCAACTGCAAATCTTCTGTATCAGCACTTTGGAAAACATTTGCAATTTCAACAGAAACACCAGCAGCAGGAAAGAAAAGCGGTTCATTGTTTTCATCAGTTTGGCATTTTGGAAGACAGGCGAACCTGCCAGCAACAGAGACAGCTTTACTGCTTGATAGGACAGGCCAGCAGCAGATAGCTGGCAGAAGTTTCCTCAAGCCCTTCTATCCCACTCTCTCTTCCTTTATGCTGAGTCTTTTAACATCGATATTTGACTTTATTTTAAGGAAGCAGAGTCTTCAACCCCACCATGCTCTGTTTCAACTTGGATGCTGCAAATTACCTCAGAGTGCCCCTTCTCAAGGCCCTGATTTGACCGTGCCTCAGTGTCAAACTCATGGCTTACATTTGTTCTTCATCTTCCTCTAACTGTGCTCATCTGTGCTCATCTTCCAAAGGCCACAAACCTCTTGGAGGGCCAGTGACCAATGCCAGTGCTGGGAGACCATTTCTTGAAATTATCCTTAGGGTTCATTAAGGCTTTGCAGTTTGAAGCACAGCTGAAGGCTCTGTGCCAAAACTCAGGCATTTGCCTTTCATTCCTCTGCCTGGGCCCAAGGCATTCAAAGTTTTGGGTGAAACTACCCTGAAAATCTGAAGCCAGTCAGCAGCAGAGGGTAGATTAGATCAAAAAACAAGCCTAAGCTATGAAAATGCCAATTTTCTTTGCATAGGAAAATTTCAGAATCAGGATGTGCAAGATGCTTTCAGGCATAACAACAGTTATTAGAATAACAGCCTGCATGCTGTACAGATAAAACATATTACTATAATAAAAGTCAAGAAAAACATATCCATGTGAATGATGGTTTTGCTGGGTTTGCTGCTAACCTGAAGAATCTCACATTAATTTTTATTTGGCTTGTCCTAAACCAGAAATTACTACTACTTTCTTCAACAACCAAAATCACCAACCTGGAAGTATATTCTTGGGCTAAATAAAAGTTGTTGGTTTTTTTTTTTTTTTTACTTACAGAATTGTTTCTTTAGAGGTTGTATTCTGGTTTAGTGTTGTTGATATTTTCTCTCTTATTTTAGTTTTGAACAAATAGATCCATTACAGAACAAGAGCCTTTTTTTAAAAAAAAATCTTTGAACTGTTTAGTTCTCTGTCTATGTTCCCATCCAAAACTGTTTTCTAACAGATTCAAATGAGTTTTGGCATCTACAAAATTGAATTTCCTGAACAATTTTGGATCACACCCCAGTTAACTTTCTCCCAAATCTAATCAAAATATCTAGCTAATGCTTAGTCTTGGTAAAACAACAGTGAGATAGCAAAGACCTAGAGGTGACATCAAAGAAAGATTTTTGGGTATTGTATGATATATCCTTAAATCAAAGAGTCGTTACATGTTTGTGGTTTTTTCCATTCACTCATTTGCTTTCTGTGTTTGAGATTAATATTACTTTTGTTCATTTTGAGGGGATGGGGGTGGATTTCTGACTGAGGATTCAAGCTTTTGGAGCATTAACTGTAAATTAAAACAGATGCTTTCCTGAAGATAACCCAATCAAATCAATATGGAGCCAAAGGAGCCCTTTACATGATGAAAGCTGGTTTTAAAGTACTAAAAAGCTTTTTTGCTGTTCAGTCCATCAATTTCCTTTTCCCGCTCTGCTCTGATACAGTACAAGTTGAGGCCACTGACCCTTTTGCAGAGTCCAACATGGAAAGCTCCCCACGAGACCAGGAACCTGGCCAAAGGAGAGACATCAGTGAGGGGCTTTATGTGCTGTGTAGGACAAGGTTAAATTGGTTTTAGCTGTGTTTTGTGTTGCTCTGTGCTGCAAACTGCAGTCAGATCCTCGTGTGCAGAGCTCAGAAACAACACAAACGCTGACAAGGGGCAGCCAGGGTCACTCAGAGGTACCAGCAGCTTCAGAGGGGTCTGCTCCACACTTCCTGCAGCACTAGGAAAAGCCACATACTGCCTCACTGCAAAGCCACTTTTTTGCCATATCCTGCTTCAAAGAAATCAGGCTTTGTGCTGTGGCCACTCTGCAAACCAGCAACCTCTTGGCAGGTCTGGGCCTCACCTCAGGCTGCAGAATTGCAGGGACAGCTGCCCTTGAAAGCACAGGCTCACAAATTCCAGCAGGGAGGAATTTTCAGGCAAAAGTACCATTAATGCTTGTTCTTTGTCATGAGATTACAGGATAACTTCTAATACAATTTTTTATTCTTAAAGTAAATTTCTGACCTCTTGTTTTCAGGGAAACTGCAAGATATCTCTCCTGAAAGCTCAGGAATAAGGTAACAGCATAACAAGAATGAATTCTTTACAGTTTTATAAAAGTTCAACCCACAACTTTTAAGGCAATTCCATAACCACAGGGATCAAGATAGTATTGAAATGACCAGAGTGAAAATAGTTTCCTGTGTTTTAGATTTCCCATCTATTTTTATCTCTTCCTGGTTTGGCTTAATTATTTTTGTTTTCCTCCTTCCTCTAACTAGGTAAGCATTGAATTCTTTCCCCCTGGGCTTAGTTCTTAGTATTTACAGGCTGGCTGCCTCAGTATTAGACTTTGTAGGTTGTTTATTCTTGTCTTTGAAAGGACATTTTTAAATATTTTTATGAGTAAGCAAATAATAACATTAAAAAAACAAAACCTCAAATGACAAAGTCTACTGCTGTTGAATGAAACATCTTATTTTCTAAATATTCTATAAAATCTTGCTTTTTAGAGTAATTAAATTCTTTAGAGCTTGATAGTTGTAAATAGAGATTCTTACTGCTGCTAGAATTCATTGAAATTTTAATTCATTGTTATGATTGCAGAGCTAGGATCTATTTTAAAAATGAAAAATTTAAAAAATGTTCATCTTAATTTAAATTTTAAAAAATATTTATTTTTTTTTAGTTGGAAAAAAGTCTATGGGACCACTGGTACCTTTCTAAATTTTTTTTTTTTTTTCATAAAAAATTTTTTTTTATGCTTCTCATTTTAGATTTTACTCCCTTTTCCTTCATGCTTGATTTAGTCATAATTGGATCTAAGTTTAACCAGTATGAATCTTTCTTTATTGCTGCAGAAATTTGTTAACTCACTGTCATGGGTTTGTTCAAAACCGGGTGGAAACACCATTTAATGTAGGGGTTTCACATTCACCTGCTCGCCTGCTCACACCAGGCATGAGTGCAGTGTAGTGGTTTCATGAGAATAAGGATTAAGAGAAATGCAAAACAGGCCTAAACTTC